>LOEQ01008991.1:23208-47923 GCA_001685075.1 Bramus lutescens | reverse complement strand
CTGGTATCTCAGCGGCTATTGGCTGAAGGAGCAGAAGGAGCTCCCGCAACAATTCCCTTTTTATAGGCTTTTTGATCACTGAATGATTTCTCAAGAGAAGAAAACATATTTATCATGTGTATTGTTCATTAGATTTATTTTTCTCATTCCTAACACAGTACCTGGTACACAGTAGGTACTCAATAAATGTTAACTGAGTTGATAGTAAAAACTATTAACATTATGGCTGTGTATAGTCAGAGATGGTATCAAAGTTGATAAATATACAAGAAAAATGTAAATTATTTATCTCTAAATTACTTGGATTTTTACTAAAGTGTGTATTAACTTTATATTTTAATGTTTTAATTGAAATAGTTACTTACTTCCCCCCCTTTCCTGCCTCCAGCCCTTCAAATATCCCCTCCCTTAAACCTTTTCTATGCCCGTCACTCACAAGTTGAGAGCCTGGTCCTCCTTGTTGTTGTTGCATACACATATGTATACACATATATACACATATGTACACATACATATATGTAGGTGCATGTACAAATCTATAAATATAACCTACTGAATCCATTTTTGTTGTTTGTGTGTATTTGATTTCAGAGCTGATCATTCTTCGTTAGACAACCAATAAGGAGTTCATCCCTGGGAAATGCTAGTTCTTCTCCCAGCAGCCATTAACTGTATGCTGCACTTTGTCTAGTTTTTCCACCCACCATGTTAATATTCCCATTGATATTGCCATTGTTTCTGTCTTGTTTATGCAGCCATTTCTAGGAGAGGAGGTTTTATTGCAGACTTCCTGGTATTGTGGCTCTTGCAACTTTCCACCCTCTTTTCTTGATAGTCCCTGAACAGTAGATAAAGCTGTTGATCTTGTTTCCATTGGGGCTGGGCAACCCCATTATCTATTGATCTCTAATGTGAGCGCCCACAGATGTAAGTCTCTTCCACCTTGACTGGAGGTCAGAGAGTTTGAGCTTATTTTTGTTCTTTCAAAGTTGTTGACAACAGATATGGCTACAAACAAGAGATCCTGACCTAGGATGTGGTTAATTAGTATTTTGAGTACAGAGGTGGATTCCTTCCACCTTGCTAGTCCTGCTCCTTCAAGGAGATTGGCAGGAGGTTCCAGGGAGTAGTTACCTGCAGGATAGTTGGTCTATTCCATATATCATGTTAATGAAGGCTGTTGCCTTCCTCCTTCCTTTTTGGAGTGAAGTGTATAAACTTGTGGAAAATAAACGAGGCAGGTTCAGTATTCGGTGCTGTTCTGTGTTTTAGCCTTTTATTCTCCCGTATCTCTGTTCCTTTTATTCTCCTGTATCTCTGTTCCTTTTATTCTCCCGTATCTCTGTTCCTTTTGTTTAATGATTCTAATTCTCACGCTCCTACCCTGGAACCTGCAAAACCCATCAAAGTTGGACCTCGACAGATGTCACCCCAATGTGTGGCTTACGACACTCTAAGTTGTGTCCAGTTGTGGTTCTGTGTGATTGTCTCCATCTGCTATAAAGAAAAGATTTTCTTCGATAGCTGTGGCAGCCACACTTACCTGTGAGCATAGGAAAAATATTAAAATGTAGGAATTGTAATCATGGAGCAAAATGACAGAAGCAGATTCTTTTCTAAGTTGCATGACCTCACTAGCTCTGGGGAGCTGGCTAGGTTTCCAGTATTGGGAATATTTTTTTTTTCCTATTGAGTGGGCCTTACGTCCGATTAGGCAACTGTTGGTAGCCACCAATACGTGAGTGGCACTTATTACACCTTTATGTATATCTTCCCATGCTGGTCATCGCTATGGTCCATAGATGTTGCAACTGGATAGGGCTGTTTAATTGCTTCCTCCCTCAGTACCTCGCATAGTATCTTTTGGTATCGAAGATGCTAGACTGCAGGAAGGAGGCTTTCTGATCAGATCCAGCTAGAATCATATGAGTCTTGTGTCCTTTTTGGCAATATAGGGTCACCCTCAGCCCTGGAGTGGCAACCAAGGGTTACATGAACAGTCTATATTGTTCTGGGAGTTACTTAAACTACTCTGACCAGTCATTTACAAGGAGGTTTCTTATGCCTGGCACTGGGGATTTTGTTAAACTATGATTTTTGTGGGAAGCATTGTCAGCCCAAGTAGTTTAACTTTCTTCTATATGTGTTATTTTATATTATATTAGTAATATTGTATATCAATTGATAATATGTTAATATAAGATGTGCATGTATAAATGTGTATACATAAATTGTGTTGTGTATAATTTTGGTAAATATAAAAGAGTAAGATTCCTTGAGGCTTTATAAAACAACCTGGGGCTGCTTGTCCCTCATCATCCACCTTCATCTGTACTGACTGCCTTTCCACCCTCCTCCCCAGTTTTAGCTGTATTTTGTAAATGAAAACATCTTACAAACTCTTTGCCCTTAATCATAGTACATAAAAGCAGGAAGGGAATGATCCTTGATTGCATGAGGGAATGCTTTATAAATAAACTTTGCTACATGTGTTAAGGTGCGGGAAACTTGGACCATTAAAAACAATTTCTAACAGTGAAAGAAAAGAGAAAATGTCCCTTGGTATTTTCTAGAGTGTACTAGGTTCCACACTGTCTTTCACTCCAGATTTACAATGGCACTCCTTACTGGGCCTGCATTAAGGAAGAGCTTATTCTAAATGCCAAAGTCTTCCGCATGTACCACCCTGCGGCCTTCAAGGGGCCAGAGATATCTTCAGCAAATCAAGATGCAAAACAGGCTGGGAGAACTGCTTAGAGAAATAGAGAGCAACCACAAGCATGAGCCTGTGTTTCTTGCACTACCCACACCCCCTCCACCACAGGGAACATTTTGCAGTTCTTACAAACCACATTACCCCAACTTCATTCTTAATTCCAGTGTACCCACCACACACACACACACACACACACTTGCACAATTGCTCATTCATAGAACCACAAGTGTTCTGGGTTGTAGTCTGCTCTGGGTGGCCCCATTCTATCCTTATGAGAACTACAAAACTCTTCCTGGATACTTGATCTCTGAAGTCGATTCCATGTGGTGATTTCCCAACTCCAGCATTCCCTCGCCCACACAGAAAGAACTTTTATTTTGGTGCCCAGCTAGAAACAAGCTGGTGCTGCGGGAGTCCTCAGAAGGGTACCCGAGTTTTGCAAGGCTACACGGGATCACCCTCTCAATCATCTGGTAACACCTCGTGGGAGTCAGAGTGCCTCATGCCCTCTTCCTTAAAGGCTTTACTTATTGTTCCTCCTCTTGTCTCCTGCCCTTTGCTAACCTTTCCGTTCTTTCTAACCCCTGCGTCCAACCCAGGAAAAGGTTGTGCGATTCAAAAATATAGTTTTGTCATACAAAGGTGATCCAAAGTCTCTTCAAGCCTCCAAAACCAGGTTAATGACCTCTGTGGAATGATTCAATCCCCATACTTTTAAGAATATGAGTCAAACAAAAAGCCATTTTCATAGAAAAGGGAATTCTGAGCCCCCAGCAGGTCATTCATGGAGATCCATGTGCCACCACTTGGTCCAGTCCTGAAAGCTCTGGTCTAGAAGCTCAGTCTGGCTAGTCCCAGTTGGCAGATGATTGTGAGCCCTCCTCTCAAACTCTCTAATCCTCAGTATCCTGTTAATAACAAAAACCAGAGGGCAGCCCACTTCCCAGAGCGGATTGAGACTCTCTTAGAAGTGCCCTTCCATGACACCACCTTGTCACCATAGTAACGGGGCTGTTAGTCTTTATGATTTTTCACTCTTTGAAAACCACCAGATTTAGAAAATAAACTACAAATTGCATAAGATTTAGTTGCCATTCCAAAGTTTTGAAGATTTTTTTTCAGCATATTTCATTTCAGGGGACATGTGGTGGGTGGTTTCATGCAAAGTAACTTTTGAAAGACAATTCTGCACCTTTTTTAGTAATTATATTGCTTTGTGTATTTTGGTTTATTATTAGAATAAAAGTGAAGCATCTTGTTTTAATTACTAAAGGAAATTCTTTAAATTGCCAGTTTCATTTTTCCAAGATAACCATTATTATGGATTGACTCTCAGTCGTTCCATAAACGTAGATTTTATTTAATTTGAGTCTCGACTCCTTCAGGGACCCGTAGTCTGAACCTGAATCCAAAGGTCATGTGAAATTAGGACTGTTAACTACCCACTGCAGCCCACATCCCCATCTCCAGTGGTTCACACAGATCTTTCCCTCCAAACTTCCTTCCCCCAACACATCCCATTATCCCAGTCCTCAGCTACAGTGGGTATTCCCTGGGAACCCACAGGGCTGTCCTGCCAGGCAAGTAGGCAAGCTAACTTCAGATATTCACCTCTGCCTCTTCTCCTCCAAATCCAACCCCACCCCACACCCCTTCCCATGCCCAGCTCTGTAGCAGATCACCTGCCATCATGCCAGCCCCCAACTGCAGCAGGCTTTCTCTGGCAACTCACTAGCCAAGCCAGACAGAGAAGAAAGTAGGCCAGGGAAGCAGGCAGGTAAGCTTCAGAACTTCATTCTCCCTCCTCTCCTCCAAATCCAATCCCCAGTCTATTACTATCTGTAGCAGACTACTTGTTGGGACCTCTCCTCACTCTCTGCCCTCATTCCCAGCAATCTACACATATTCAGGTAGAATAACCTGCTATCCTCCCTCCTGGATCCTGGGAGGATCCCTATAGAATCCCGCCCCCAGTCGATTCCCGTTCCTAAAATACATTTTACCAAGAGCCCCCAGTGACCACACTTAACAAGATCCCAGAAAAAATTCTTACCAGGCAGCTTACAGTCCCCACACTCTTCAAGAACAGAGTGGGCAACAGAAACCAAGAAACAGAAACATCCACCCATCAGACAAGACCAGATACCAGCACCTAGAATTACAGCCTTTCCAGATCCAGGGGCTGGCAAGCTTAAACATATAGTCAATAGCAACCAGAATAATGTATCTCCATAGAATCTAGCAACCCTACCACAGTAATCCGTGAGCATTGCAACATAGCTGAGGTACAGGACAAATGCCTTAAAACAGCCTTTATGAATATGATGGAGGTCCTTAAAGAGGAAATAAATAAATCTATGAAAATACAACAAACCACTGAAAGGAAATGAATAAGACAGTTCAAGACCTGAGAACAGGAATAGAACAAACAAACAAACAAAAAAACAGGGAAAATCTGGAAATGAAAATTTTAGGAACTGGAACTAGAACCTCAGAGGTAAGACTCTAAGACTCACTAAGACTCACAAAAAGAATATCAGAGACAGAGAGACAGAAAGTAGAATTTCAGGCATTGTAAACATTATAGAAAAAATAAATACCTCGGTCAAAGAAAATGTTAAATCTTAAAAAAGAAATCCTGGCACAAAATATTCAAGAAATCTGGGACACTATGAAAAAACCAAACCTAAAAATAATAGGATTAGAGGAAGGAGAAAATAGCAGCTCAATGGACCAGAAAATATTTTCGACAAAATTATAGAAGAAAAATTTCCCTAAACCATAAGAAGGAGATATCTATAAAGGTCTAAGAAGCATGTAGAACACCAAATAGATTGGACTAGAAAAAATTTCCCTCAGCACATAATAATCAAAACACTAAATGTACAAAACAAAGAAAGAATATTAAAAGTTGCAAGGGGAAAATACCAAGTAATGTATAAAGGCAGACCTATCAGAATTTGTGGTGGTTTGAAAGAAAATGGCTCCCAAAGAGAGTGGCACTATTATTAGAAGGCGTGGCTTTGTTGAAGTAGTTATGGCCTTGTTGGAGGAAGTGTGTCACCATGGAGGTGTCTTTGAGGTCTCATATGTGCTCAAAATACTGAACCCCGTGTTACGTTCACTTCCTGTTGGCTGCAAGATGTAGAATTATCAACCTACTTTCTATTGCCTGCATACCAACATGTAGCAATTCCTTTTCCACTACCAGTCGGCTGGCTTCCATGCCTGCCATGATGATAATGAACTAAACTTCTGAAACTGTAAGAGATCACCTCAGTTAAATGTTTTCTTTTATAAGAACTGCCGTGGTCACGGTCTCTTCACAGATATAGAAACCCTACCTAAGACAGAATTAAACCTGACTTCTCAATGGGGCTCTAAAACTCAGAAGGGCCTACAGACTCTGAGAGGCCACAGATGTCAGCCTAGACTACCATGTTCAGCAAAACTTTCAGACATACTAGATAGAGAGTATAAGACATTCCATGATTAAATAAAATTTAATAAATATCTATTTAAAAATCCAGAATTCCTACAGAAAACACTAGAAGGAAAACTCCAACCTAAAGAGGTAAACTACATCCAAGAAGACACTGGGAATAAATAGTACCAGACTAGCAAATCAAAGGAGGGGAAACACACATACCACCACCACAACCATTACCACCACCACCAACATAACAGAAATCAATAATCACTGCTCATTAATATATTTGAACATCAGTAAACTCAATTCCCCAACAAAAAGGCACAAACTAACAGAATAAATCAAAAAATAGGGTCCATCCTTCTGCTGCATCCAAGACACATACCTTAACATCAAGAATAGACATCACCTCTGGGAAAAAAAAGTTGGAAAAAGATATTCCAAGCAAATGGACCAAAGCAGTAAGTTGGAGTAGCCCTTTTAATATCTGACAAAGTGGACTTCAAATCAAACTTAACGGAAGAGATAGAGAAGGACACTACATGTACATCAAAAGAAAAATTCACCAAGAGGACATTGCAATTCTTAGTATCAATGACCCCTACACAAGGGCATCAAAGTTCATAAAAGAAACACTACACAGCTAAAATCACACAATGACCTCCACACACTGATAGTGGATAACCACAATACCCCATTCTCACCAACAGAAAGGTCATCCAGGCAAAACCTAAACATAAAAATGCTGGATGTAACAGACATCATAATTCAAATGGACATACAGATGTTTACAGAAAATTTCACCCAACAAAAGATCTCATCTTCTTCTCAGAACCCCATGAAACTTTCTCCAAAATAGACCACATTCTCAAACACAAACAAGTCTAAAAAAAAAAAGGAAAACTACAATAACTCCTCACAGATATCACCTTTTAAAGTTGAATATAAACAACCGAAAGCTTAAAAACTCATGGAAACTGAACAATTCTCTATTGATTGAAAAATTGGTCAAGATAGAAATTAAGAAAGAAATTAAAGGTTTTCTAAAATTGAATGAAAATGAACATACAACATATCCAAACTTATGAAACACAATGAAGGTGAAGGCAGCTCTAAGAGGCAATTTATAGCAAGCACTAAGTGCCTACATAAAAGAATTGGCGAGATCTCATACTAGCAACTTAATAGCACACCTGAAAGCTCCAGAACAAAAAGAAGAAATCATACACAAAAGAAGTATATGGAAAGAAATAATCAAGTTCAGGACTGAAATTAATAAAAAAAAACAAACAAAGAAATCCTCCCCCCCAACACACACATACACACACACAAAAAAAAACCAACCAAACAAAAAAAAAACGCAAAACTCAAGGTAACAACAAGCAGATAGTTCCAAATTAACATGAGGCAGTGACTATTTAAACTAACAAAATCAGAATTGAAAACTGTGGCCTAACAACAAACACCAAGGAAATTTAGGGAATCATAAGTGCATACTTTAAAAACAACCTGATCTCCACCAAAATGGAAAATCTAACAGAAATGGATAATTTTGATACATTTCACTTACTAAAGTTAAATCAAGATCAGATAATCAATTTAAATAGAACTATAACCTCTAGTGAAATAGAAGCAGTCATTAAAGTCTCCCCCTACCAAAAAAAAAAAAAGCCCAGGGTTTAGTGCAGAATTCTACTAGACTACTAGACTTTCAAAGAAGAGTTAATTCCTTCAAATTATTCCACACAATGGAAACAGAAGGAACATTGCCCTATTTGTTTTGTGAGGACACAGTTATACTGATACCCAAACTATATAAAGACCCAAGAAAGAAACAGAATTAGGCTAATTTTCCTTATGAACACAGATGCAAAATTACTCAATAAAATACTTGCAAGCCAAATCCAAGAGCACGTCAAAAATATCATCCTCCATGTGCAAGTAGGCTTCATCTCAGAGATTCAGGGATAGTTCAAGATATATAAATTGATAGATGTATTTCACTATATAAACAAACTGAGAGGAAAAACTCATCTCATCTTCTTAGGTGCAGAGAAGGTCTTTGACAAAATCCAACACCCCTTCACGATAAAAAGTTCTGGACAAGTTAGGGATAAAAGTGTTATTTCTCAGCACAGTAAAGTCAGTGTACAGCAAGCTAAATACAACATCAAGTTTAATAGAGAAAAAATCAAAGCAATCCCACTGACAGGATGACTGAAGGATACCGCAGAAGGATACCCCAGAAGGATACCCCAGAAGGTGGCCTGAGTGTCTGCGTTTTAACACCCTTCACAGTGGTCATTGTGCATAATGAAACTTGAGAATTGCCCATGAATTTTGTAGTTCCTATAAAAATAGGAAGAAATGCTTCATGAACAGTATGTATTTTGTTCCTCTCAGTTATCTAAGAGATTGAAATGAGTAGCTATGAATATTTCTTGTTTAACTTGTGGAGTTTTGGTCTTTTATTTTGCTTTCTGAAAAGGAGGGTAAAGTAGGCAAATAAATTAAGAGGAAATCATATATGATAAAGATCTAAAGAAGCAGGTTGCACATTTCCTCTAGGGGGAGGTTACCATGGTAGGATTTACACATATTTGCAACCTGGCTAAGCCTGTTGTGTGGTATCATCCAATCAGGATTGCAGAAGGAAGGATTAGTTTCTTGGGAAATTAAAGAAAACAGCTTCCAAAATATCGTATGTCCTTTCCCACACACACAATGTACAAAAAACTATTTAGGTAAGTTCACTTGATGGACACTGTGTACCCCAACATATTTTCCTGAAAGCCTCTTTGGGCTCAATTGACTCTTATTAGCTTAAAGTACAGTCCCCAAACACTGCAACAGCTGCAGTCTAATAGAATATGTGTTGAACTTATTCAGACTGTTTATTTATATTTATTTAATAAATAAGACTCCAAAGTCTTTGTACAGCCAAGAAGATGCCATTGGAGGCATAGGTTTCTGCCACCTGCCCACACTGCCATCCCTGGCACCTTGCTTTATAGCCTATGACAGAGAACTGCCGTTTGTCTTCTTGTCCTTTAAGAACTTTCCTAAATGCTCTACTGCCACATAATTTTATTTTCCATCTTATAGGCAAGAACTCAGCAGTAAGGGAAAAAAATCAGAATTAAAAATTTTAGATAACCAGTTTATCTTTCCTTATTCTATCGTCAAAAAAAGAAAGGAAGGGGGGCTGGAGAGATGGCTCAGTGGTTAAGAGCACTTGCTGCTCTTCCAGAGGTCCGGAGTTCAATTCCCAGCAACCGCATGGTGGCTCACAGCCATCCATAATGAGATCTGGCACCCTCTTCTGGCGTGTGCCATCATACATGGAGGCAGAATGTTGTATACATAATAAATAAATAAATAAACAAATCTTTAAAAAAAAAAGAAAGGGAGGAAGGATGAATGGAAAAGAAAAAGGAAAAGAAAGAAAGAAAAAAGAAAAACCCACCTTTGACTATGAAGGAAGAAATAAAACATTTAGTCAGCAAAGGGAAGTCTCCTTGGCCTTCTTTTGAAATTGTGTGCTTGTTCAGGTAGTCCCAGTTTAGAGTCCCCCCTACACTCCACCTGCCTCTCTGCAATGCTTTGGGAAGACCGAGCACCCTCCCCCAACCTCCTCCTGCTTGGTTTCTCTCCTCTTCTGCATCACTTACTGTGATTCACACCGAGGACCAGATGGGCTGTTTTCCTGTCTTTTGTGTGAAAAACAGCCAGAACCCCATTTGGCTTTCTTCCCCTCGACGGAGTCTGATTTATGATCCAGAATGAGTTCTCAAAATGACATCAGTCCATCCATCCATGAGAGGAATTCGTGTGTCCGTCGGCGGTCTGAGGTCACACACTGCTGTGCCCTTCCGCAAATGGCTTCTGTTCGCTTGGCCTCTATTTTCCCCTAAGTAAAATGGCAGTGATCGAATCTACTTCACACGCGAGAAAGCAAAGTTCTTAAGGTGATGTTTATTTTCTCCTCTCAGCTACATCTTTCTGACTCCTATGGCAAGAAGGGCTCATCTCTCGAGAGCATCTCCCCTGCCCAACAGTCAGTCCACGGCAAGGAGAGTTTGCAGTTTCTGCAATAAAGAAAGGCTTTGGTAAGAGACTAGGCCCCAACCTACTAGATAGAGGACAATCAGCATTTGAACCGCCGCACAGCAGGACGGCTTCAGGGTGGTCCCTGAGCTTCAGGAGAGGTGTAGTCAGGGGAGGGACAGGTATCCCTGGGGATGGACAGGTCTGGACAGACTGCCTCCTGAGTAGTTTCTCTGCCTTGAGAAATCTGCGCATCACAAAAGCTACATGGAAGGACGACAGGGGTGGCGCGGGGGGAGGGGGGAGTGTGACGACGACGACGGTCTCTTTAAAACAAACTGCAAGTCCATCCAGGGGATGCAGGCTGAGCAAGCTCAATCTCCGTGGCCTGCCAGTGAATTCCAGTCCCACGAACTTCTGAAGCTAGACAGAGCAGAACAGAAGAACATCTTTCCTCTGAATTCTCTTCTCGCCACTAAAACTTGTCGGGGCTCCTTAGCCAAGTTCCCTTCTGAATCAGCTCCACCCTTCGGACGTTTTCTGCTTCGGCCTTCAACTTCTACTGTATGTTTACCCTCTAAGATTGACTTTTCTTCACACCCAAGCAGGCCTAGCTACCCTGCTCCCACTTTTCTTAAGGGACTCGTTATCTGGACCCACTCCAAAGGGTGTTTTCATGCAACCAAAAACTTCCTTTTTTGTTTTACCACAACTCCAACAGGCCAGGGAAGGCAGGCAGAGGGAGGGGACAGATGGAGTGAGTGCAGAAGAATAGGTCCTCTGGGTTCAGTTGTTGTGTGACTAGGTACTGGAAGCAAGCAGAGGAAGTGGAAGCAATCTTCCCACCAGCATTTGAGATCACTTATGCTGGGGGGGGGCACAGACCACAGGGCCTTTATCCCTCCCAGCCCTTTTTCAGGAAGCTCCGGAACACCTAACCCAGTAGAAATGACTGTGGTTCACAGGAAAAGATTGGATAGACTTAACACACCCTCAAGATCCAGTACGACACAGACACCAGGACATTAACTAGTTAATTTTTAGCAAACCCAAATTGCATTTCCATCATGTGTAAGCAGTCAGCTGCTATTGTAGATCACCAAGACACAGGCATTATTTCTACAGTTCGTGGAAAACATTAGGCAGCTGTAATAAAGTCAATGGCATTTCCTTCCTTACTGAAGGATGACTTCACTGAATCACAGTTGAAAGTTTTCCCCTTTCTAAACAGGACTCTCTGTCTGCATAGTAAGCCAGTAAAGGAAATTCAAAGTTAAAATGCCTAGTGAAATTTTATCAGGCATGAAACTGGCATTTCAGTCAGAACTGCCACCATGGCTTACATGGCTGAAAACTGACCCAAACTTAGGGGAGGGGATAGCAGATTTTAGCAGCCTTTCTATCTACCACTGAGGGGAAAATCTTTACAGAGAGGCACTCCATGCTAACCCAGGCTCTGTGAGCAGTTGGGATTCTTGTAGGAGGTACAGGAAAGCTCCACATTATTGGAGGCCACCATCCCGTCCTCTTTCTGCCCTGGCATGTTGCCCTGCAGTCAGACTTCATATGTGTAGCGTGCCTCAATCTCATGAAAAGCTGCAGAGAGCTTCCCAGAGAACTCTGGGAGCAGCACCACAGATGGAGAAGACAGATGTCTTAGAAAAGGGCTTTGGATGTATTCTTGAATTCAGCTTGCCAGTATTTTATTATTTTTGCATCAATATTCACGGGAGATTGGTCTGTAATTCTCTTTATTGCATCTTTGTGTGATTTGGGCACCAAGGTAACTGTTGCCTCATCAAACGAATTTTGCAATGTCCCTTCTGTTTCTATTGTGTGGAACAATTTGAGTGTAGGTATTAGCTCTTCTTTGAAGTTCTGGCTGAATTCTGCACTGAAACCATCTGGTCCTGAGACTTTTGATGACTACTTCTATTTTCTTAGGATTTATTGGTCTATTTAAATTGTTTATCTGTTCTTGATTTAATTTTCCACTTTTGTGGAGTACCTATGATTAGTGCTATGTGCTTTCCTCTTAGCACGCTTACATAATGTGCCATAAATTTGGGTATACATTCATTTTCATTGAATTCTGGGATGTCTTTAATTTCTTTCTTTATTTCTTCCTTGACCCAGTGGTGATTCACTTGACCACTGTTCAATTTTAGTGAGTTTGTAGCTTTATGCAGTTCGTGTTGTTGTTGAATTTTAACTTTAAGCCATGGTGATCCAATAAGATACACAGGGTTATTCCAACTTTTTTGTATCTGTTGAGATTTACTTTGTGACCAAGTATGTAGTCAATTTTAGAGACGGTTCCATGATGTGCTGAGAAGAAAGTAAATTCTTTTGTTTTTGGATGAAATGTTCTATAGATATCTTTTAAGTCCATTTTAGTCATGACATCTGTTAGTTTTCTTATTTCTCTGCTAAATTTCTGCCTGGTGAGAGTGGGATGTTTTAAGTCTTCTACTATTAGTGTGTGGGTTTGATGTCTGATTTAAGCTTTAGTAATGTTCCTTTTACATATTTGGGTATTCTTGTGATATGGGATTCCCTTTGTATGCTGTGAATATGTTTTTGGGGGGCTTTTTGGTTTTGTTTTTACCATTGGTTAATAAAGAACCCACTTTGACCTGTAGTAGGGCAGAATATAGCAAGGCAGGAAATCCAAACAGAGATAGAAAATAGAAAGAGAAAGAAAGTCAAGGAGATGCCAGGTAGCTGCTGAAGGAGAAAGATGCCCAGAACCTTTACTAGTAAGCCACAGCTTCATGGCGATACACAAGTTAATAGAAATGGATTAATTTAAGATATAAGAGCTAGGTAGGATTTTGCCTATGCTGTTGGCCAAGCAATGTTGTAATTAATATAGTTTCTGTGTGATTATTTGGGTCTGGTTGGCCAGAAACAAAAGAGCAGTCTCTGTTTACACTCTTGTATTTGTAGCATAGAAGTTCAAAATTGAGACTTCGTCTTGGTGGATTTTTCCTGTGATGAGTATGAAGTATCCTTATCCATCTCTTTTGATTGACTTTAGTTTTAAGTCTGTTTTGATAAGTATTAGGATATCTACCCCTGTTTGTTTCTTAGGTCCATTTGATTGGAATATCTCTTCCCAACCCTTTGCTCTGAAGGTTTAGGTCCATTTCCTGTATACAACAGAAGGATGGATCCTGGTTTTGTACCCATTCTGTTCATCTGCATCTTTTCATAGGTGAATTGAGTCTATTGATATTAAGAGATTTAGTGATCAGTGCTTGCTTATTTCTGTTATTTTTTGGTGGTAGTGTTTGTGGGAGCAAGCCAATGAGCAGTATTCCTGTGCAGCCTTTGCTTCAGTTCCTGCTTCCAAGTTCCCAGTGCTCTGTGGCCCTTTCTTTAGTTGTTGCCCCCAGATTCCTAATCCTCTACAACCTTCGCTCCAGTTCCTGTCTCCAGGTTCCTGCCTTGCTTATTTCAATGAGTGATTTCTTGGTTGGAATAAAATGAAATAATCTTTCCCTTCCCAGTTGATGTTTTATCTCAGCAATAGAAAACTAAGACAGTCAGTGAATAGTTATTCCCATGGCCTCCTATCTTTAAATGAGACTCACTCCCACCAAGAAGTGAATAATCCCACATCTCCTCTGAGTATGCAATATACGTGGGTATTATGGACACCAGAGCACATAAAGGTCATCTGTGGGAACTTTAAAAACTATAATGACTCCAGTCACCACCTGGAAACCCAGAGGAGCCTGGGTACTGTGTCTGCTAATGCATTTGCTTATACTCCCTTCAGGTAATGCTGATGGACAGTCAAACTAAGAACTATGGCCTGTGGATGCCTGGATTTCAGAGTCTGTGTTGTCATGGTTAGATTTTCTTTAATATAACCTCACTAACTTAACCAAGTAATTTTTGTTCCGTATGAATGGGTCAGTCAGATTGGCCTGTTCCTTTTAAGGGATCTTCAGGGCCATGAATCATTGCTGAGTCTACACAGTGTTCTGAGTTCCTCTGACAGCACCCAGACTCTTCAGAAGAAACATGTTTAGGGCTGGGGTATAACTTGGTGACAGAATGCTAGCTTAACATGCACAAAGCACTGATTCAACCCCTTGAACCACAGAAAAGAGGTAAGGAAGAAGAGAAGGAAGGAAGGAAGGAAGGAAGGAAGGAAGGAAGGAAGGAAGGAAAAGGGAGAGTAGGTAGAATATGGGGGCTGGGAGAAAATTTAATTGAAAATTTAATTTAATCATTTTGGGAAGTATTCAGGAGCTTCAATACTTAAGAAACAGTTCCCAGAATCATTGTAAGCACCTTAAAAATCTATTATTAGTTGTATGAAAAATATATTCAAGGTTAATTTCCAAATATTAAAGGATTAAGTGACATTTTTATCCTTAAAAAAATTAAAAATAGTTCAGATTTTGGAATGGTTAAAGTGCGTGTATGTGTGTGTGTGTGAAAAATACTTGTAATATCTATACTTGCATGAACACGAATGAAAATATAACCTTGTGAAGATAATGCATATACAAAATCATTTTAGATTAATTTATTTAACCAAATTATATATAATATGATTATATTAACTCAAATATGTATTATTTATTTCACTCAAACACTGGATTCATGGAAGATTACTTCAAAAAGAAAATCTGAACTTGTGTTAGTGCCTGAAGAATTCAGGGATTAATGCCTCTACCCACATCAGTTTTTTGCAAACACATTTGAAAGTTTAACAGAGAAAGGAGGTAGAAAATTATATTAGAAGGGGGCGGCCTCTTCTTGTAAGACTCCTGTTGAACAGACTTTGTCAAGTTCTTTCTGTTTGAGAACTTCATACATGTTATCAGTGTTTGGTGATCATGTTCACCTCATCACACTTTCTGGTCTCTGTCTCACCCCTGCTGACCAGCTAGTCCCCTTCTATGATGGTTAGTATTGACTATCAATTTAACAGGCTTTGGAACCCCCTAGGAGACATGTCTCCGAGCACACCTATGAGAAGTTATTTTTAGACTAGCCCAGCCTGGGCATGGCTTTGAAGGATTACATTGATAAGATTAAACGAGGTGGAAACACCCACCCTAGGCTTGAGTCTGGGACTGCATAAAAAGAAGGAAACTGGCTGAGCACAGACATTCATCGTTCTCTGCTTTCTGACTGCTGCCTCCTGCTACAGGGCTCCTTGCCATGAGGGGCTGGCTGTACGTTCCAGCTGTGAGCCTTTGTCCGATGTTGCTTTTGTCACAGTGTTTTATCAAATCAAAGCAACAGGAAAAGTAACTAAAGTTAGCTTTAATGGTGTGTGTGTGTGTGTGTGTGTGTGTAAATATATATGTGCAGGAGCATGTGCACATGTGTGTGCATGTGTGTGGAGGCCAATGTGTTGCTGCTCAGAAGCTTTTGAGAAAAGGGCTCTCTCTGGTGCCTGGGGCTTTCCAGGAAGCCCTAGAGATCTAGGTCACTGCCTTCAAGTGCTGGGATTACACACATATCCCACCACGCATCTTTTCACAGGAATGCTGGGATTCGAATTCAGTTCTTCATGTTCATATAGCAAGCACTTTATCAAATGAGCTAGCTTCCTTGCATCTAAAGCTTTAATGTTCAAATATGATTCCATCTGTTTGCCAAAACGGCTATGCTTTAAGCATGACAAAGACAGCTAACCCCAAAACAATGAATTGCATGGCTCACACTGATTCTCAAGTCCAATGTTCTATTTCACTATGGCGTTAGGGTAGAAAATAATGCTTCAATTATGTAATGAAAATGGCAACATTGTAGGCAGATAATTAATGGATATCCTGTGGTAAGAAAAAAGAACTCTAGACAATTGAGTTCAATTTAGTTTTCACAAGTAACTAAGTGACTTCAAGAAAATTATGTTAGCCTTCAGAACCTCATTTTCTGAAAAGTCAGGGTAGTAATATTGAGGCTATAGAAACACTTGTCTTTTGTGGGATATAGGATGAGCATGTAAGAACTGCCCAATTCACAGAAAGAGTTTGATTAATCCTGTGAAGAACCCAGTGCCTGGGTAAAGGCAGCACTCAATACAGAATCAGTTGTTTTCTAAGTACCTTTATCTAAATTATTTTCTCATATTACCCTTCAGATATAATCTAAACTTATAATGAGCTAAGAGGGTAAACCAGATTAAAAGAAGTATAAAATCAAATGAATATACAAAATTATATGCATTAAGAAAATTTTAAGACTAGAGAAGCTTAGATGAAACTGAATTTATCCAGCAGAGCTCAGACCCCAGGCAGCGGGGAACACACTCCCTCCTATTTCTCTTCTGGCTGTGCCCTCTGGAGCATCTGTCTATTGGCACCTGGGTCTGAGGACTTATTCATCTCTGATTCCACACTGTTGGCATCAGCACAGGTGGTGATCTGTTCTCTCACCAGGAAGGACATAGGGAGCTCTTTGGCTGGCAGACTTTGATGCCCATGCTGAGAACTACTAGTCAGTAACTGCAAACAACGGTACTCCTAGTCTATCATCTTGCATTCATTGGCTAGAGCGCTTTTCAAGGTAATATTTCTTCTGCCTGCTCTAGCAAGCCTAGTAGTATAGTCTATACAGTGACTCAGACAAACAGAACAGTAGTGTCTCAAGTCCTCCAGGCAGGGTAGGTAAAGATCTCTCTCTCTTTCATATTACTACACACTGATGGATTTGATCAAATTTTCCCCAAGTGCCTGGTACATCTACGCGTCTTCCCACCAGTGGCTGGTACCTTATAGACATTTTATTAGTGTCTCACATCACTATTGGTCCTTAACAATAGCACCTCAGTAAAAGACTTATAAGCCTGACCTCTATTTTTGCTAAAGAAAATGTTAAGTCTTATAGATACTGGGAAACACAATATCAAAAGCTTTGTCCAAGTTACTTCAGAAAAATCTAACCACAGCCCATGATTTCTATCTTTACTGAAAGTAAGTAAACAGACCTTAAGGAGTAGGAGTCATGAAAAAAGAAATGCAAGCCAGCCAGCAGAGGGAGTACAAGGAAACCAAACTTCCTAAGGTCTGTGTTGCTACTGGTGAAGTCATTGATAGTATTTGGAGGCAGAAGATACCTGGGGCAGATCCACTATTGTCTGTCAGATGCAAAGAGCTATTTGATTGCTAAGGGAGAGGGAGAGCAGAGGACAATGAAAGCAGTGAAGTGAACTTTCATTGATTCTTCGTGGATTTCACATCCTGCATCCTCACCATCCCTCACATCTGCCTTTTGCCGTTGCAACCTCCCTTCCCATCAAAACCAAATTGTTTTATTTTTTAAAAGACATTTAAAATTTTTCTTTCTCTCATACAATACATACCGACTGCAGACACCCCTCCCTCCACTCCTCCCAGTCTCACCCCCCCACATACACATACATTTCCCCTCTCTCCAAGATCCACTGTTTCCCTTCAGAAAGGAGCTGGCCTCTCATGGACATCAACAAGGAATGACATATCAAGTTGCATTAAGACTAAGCCCCTCTCTCATATCAAGGCTGGACAAGGGTCCCAAGAGCAGGCAAAAGAGACAGAGTTAGGAGTCCCACAAGAACACCAAGCTACACAACCATAACGCATATGCAGAGGACCTAGATTAGACCCATACAAGGTCTGTGTTAGTTGCTTTAGTTTCTGTGAGTCCCTACAAGCACTGCTTAGTTGATTCTGTGGGCTGTATTCTCATGGTGTCCTCAACCAGTCTGGCTTCTACAATCCTTCCCTCTCTTCTTCCCTGGGGTTTCCGAAGCTCTGCCTAATGTTTGGCTGTGAGTCTCTGCATCTGCTCCCATTTAACTACTCACTCTTTACAAATTAATAAAATAGAGACACCAACTAAATAATAGACAAATTAATAAAAACAGAGGTGACAGGACTTTCCCTAAGTCACATAAATTTAGAAGTTGAGGTGAAACTTAACATTCATCTTCCAAGTCCCATATTGGCTTCTCTCAGGGACCTCAGTCAATGCCAAACTTGAGCAAAGACAGAGGACAAAAAGCATTTGGTAGCTTGTCTACTTATCTTTACTAATAATGACTCAGTGAGCTTGTGAGTACAGAGCTTCTGAGCGCGCCCGGAGGGCTTTGCAGGATTTCCTCTGTGGTTGGTGCTTTAATTTCCAATCAGTCTGAGTCAATAACGTATGGTTGTCAGTGTCATTGTTGGCCCTCACAGTTTCTTGTTTCAACCTCATAGCTCATAGAGCTTGGGGCTCTGGGTGAGTGGCAAGGGTTTGGGTTTGGGGCTTTCTATATTTGCACAATGGGGAAAGTCAATCTCTCTTCTGTATCGGTGAACTCTGGACTAAGCTGATCTATCAAGTGCTGTGGACAAATGGAAACTTTCAAGGCTGCACCGAGGGCTCTCCGGAAGTCGCTGCTGCTTTTCCAACTCCTTGCACCCTGAGACTCTGCTCGCCCTTCCTCCACACAGGGATCCGAGTACAGCTGAATAAAAGAGAAAGAAAACTCACATGAGAGAAATGGTGAGCTCACACAATATCTTTAGACTGCGATGTATACTGAGTTCCTTTCACACAGTCCTGCAGGAGGCTTGGCCCATCCTCACCACGCACGTCACTCCACAGTTCCTGATTATTGCAGTAGATATGGACATTTCTCAGGGCTGACAGCAACTATAAGAGAAAGCCAGCTGGGGCTCTTTCCTGAAGATCTTTGAGACAGGGTCTTTCTTTTCCTTTTGTCTGTATTTCTTTCAGAAAAGGTAAGATGATGCAGGGCTGAAAGTTCTAAATGCTCCGTGGTCAATGGGCTCAGGGATGTGCATCAGATTCAAACAATTTTGGGGAGTATAGGACAATATCTAGCTTTCCCAAAGGCTGATGACAATGGGAAAAAAGTTTGCTAATACTCCATCATCATTTCTACAGGATTTAAATTAATGAGGGGAAGACTTGTTTTTGTTTTAAAAGGTAAAAGCATTTCCCCTGGAGATACAAGTTGAGTAATAAGGACTTCTTGGTGGCTCCTAAATGAACAAGCTCTGCTCTTGTTTTCACTGAGTCTAATGGGCACTTGCATGTTCTTGGCCTTTATTCTGTGAATCAACTCCATCCCACACCAACAGAAGGGCCTCCTAATGTGTCTTATATCCCAAGCCAACAAACAGCCTTTAACTCAGAGACAAGGCTTTCATCATTTATGAGTGTTCTGAGACATCAAGTCTGCGAGGTTCATTTTATCCAGTGGAGCACAGACTCAATGAAGTCAAGGCCATTGACTTAGCTTTTATTTGATCCTGCTACCCCATCCTCCTGTCTGTTAACTGAATGCATCCCCATTGAGCATCTCCATCCTGGCACTGTAAAGCTATTAGTCACTAGAACAAAAGGGTAGGTGGATGGAGACAGGCTGACTGTCCTAAAATCCTGTCTCTGTCATTCTATAGCTGTGTGAACTGGGGTAGATTACTTAATTTCCTTGGTACTTCCAGTTCCTCATCATAAAGTGGGACTTATTATATCAACTACTTCATAGAGTTTTTATATAAGGTTTAATGAGATTATTCATGTAAAGCGTTTCCAATGGCAGCCATAAAGAAAAGACTTAATAAATGTTGATTTTATTACAAATTATTGCTGTAGGTATGGTTGCTTTTGTTATTGTTGCAAGTCAGTAAAATCTAAAGCCACATGACTTCGATAGTGGTGATTATACATGGTGTGTGTTATTGTACTCTGGATTCCTTGGGAAATGGTACATGCTGGCTATAAAACTCAGATCTGTAAGAGCATTGGCACAGGTGAGATCAACACAATATTATGGAAAACAGCTAAAACAGTGAAACTTTTTTCTTTCTCAAGATCATATCCCATACCACACAGTTAAATAGTCAACAAAATTGGCAGTAATCAGGGGACCTATGAGCGCTCACTGTGTTCTTTAGATGCTGAAGATGTATCCTCCAGTTTCAAAGCCAAACAGATGTTTCATAACAGCAGAAGAATGCCGTGCAATCTAAAACATAAAAACAATGGTTGTTTTCTTAATCACTTGTAGCCATTTGTCTGTCTTTTCCTGTCAGGAGAAAATGAGGAGCTAGATTAAAACTGTTTCCATTTTCTTTTTCTTTTTTCTCAAAATAAAACATACTTCCAGTTTTTTATTGCAGAAATCAAACAAAGGATTGAATAATTTCTTTGTGGTTAAGAGGAATGCCAATGTCTATTTCAGATTGCTGCATTCTGAATTTCAGGTGTCCATTTACATAGTCTAAATGCAACCAATAGTTAGTTATCTAGCTCTCTTTAACCTGAGTGTGAAACCTCGCTGAGCATAGTTTAATACATATGGAAAGAGAATATTCCAACTATTTCTTTATATTTTAGTGAAAGAAATGACTAAAGTGAAACTCATTAGTTTGACTTAAAATACAGTTTTCCATACAACTCCCTTAGTGATTTCCCTTTAGTAAGTGTGTGAAAGGGCCCAGGAATCTGCTTTAAATATTCATCTTGGGAAATCTTAGAATCAGATACAGTATAACACTGGTCATTGAATTAGTTACTATTCCTGTTGCTATGGCAAAATACACAAACAGAGTGACTTAAAGAAGGAGGGGCTCATTCCAGCTCATAGTTCTTTATGGCAGGGCAGGACTGGTGATGACAAGAGCATGAGGCAGCTGGTCACACTGCACCCTCAGTCAGGACAGACACAGAGAAGAACACTCACGCTGGGATCATAGGCCAAGGGATGGGACCACTCACATTCAGGGGGATTCTTCGCTGCTGACCTTTCTCAAAATGCCTTCATAGACAAACTCAGATGTGTGTTTTCATTGGTAAGTCTCTAATTCCTGTGGTTAACCATGGCTTCTTGATTTTCCTGGCATATATCTTCTGATTTCTGATAAGAACTCCTTAGAATTCTTTTGAGGAACTACCCATCCTTGACTGTTCATAACTGTGGGTCACTATGGCTGATTCTAGCACGGGCTCTGTGATGTTGCTGTAATCTGGATATTTGGGTATCTACAATTTGTATTATAGCACCTAATCCCTAAAGCCTTAAGAGATAAGGCATTTCAGAAATGATCAGGTTTAGGATGCAAAGAAATCCAGGACCTCATAAGAGCAGTACAAGTCACGCTCCAAGGTTGTTCACTGTTTGTTCCGTGCAAGAACACAGCAAGAAGACGATGTCCTGATCATGATCTTACTCAACCACCCCAAACTGTGAGCAATAAAGCTCTGTCATTTACAAGCTACAGAGTCTAAGGAGCTCTTCTGCAGAAGCTCAGACAGTGGGCTCCACTACACTCCGTTGAGTCACAGTTTCACTAGCAGTCAAATCTCTGCTTCCACGACGGATTAGAGAAGGTGTCAACTCAATCTTGAGATGTCGTTGAAAACACTGGAAGACACCCTGGGTTTGGGAAAACATTTCTACCAAAGGAAAAAGCTAGGTGGGAGATGGAATAAATCAAGAAAAAACAGAAAATGGAAATAATCCAGATGACTTTATTTAAATTCTTAGGGGTAGATTTTTTTTCTGTTTTCAGCAAAACCACAATTTCAAAATCAAAGTAGACAAAGAAATAAAATGGAAACATAAGTGAATGTTCACAAACTCATGTGGAAATAGAGATTTAAGGAACTATAACCCATTAATAAGTATTTGTTTTAGTTTATTAAGTAAGGCAGAGGAAATTGGTGCTCAGATATACAGCACAAGAATAAAATCTATTGTGGTCGTTACAAAGTTGATAAAACAAGACAAGTACATTAAAACAAAGTGACTAACTTAGTTCTCAAATACTGTATTTCAGGTATGACTATTTGAGAAAAGAACATGAAACATTCAAATTTAAAATAAAACTGACTTTGGGTTAATTTAGTCTATCCTACTGTATTAATTAGGATTTTCCTGTTTCAAGTTTTAAAGAATAAAAATTCTACTTGCAATTTATAGGGTGAAATATAATGCCAAGAAAAACTAGAAAAGTTGGCTTTTCTTTTTAAATAATTGCATTTTAAATAACTGAAAGACATTTAGAGAGTCACAAGTAGTAAGTTGAGGAACCAAGAATATGCAAAAATAAAAAAAAGAATCAGAAAGAAACGAGTCAACATTCTGAGTCATTTTTCCGTTGGGGCGGTCTGTGATACTTCCATACAGAAAAAAACCGAGCATGCAAGCATAGGACTATCAGACTGAGAGGCCAGTGGGATTCTGGTAAAATCTTGGAAGTTGCTAAGTATACAGAGTTTAAGGCTTTAAAAACAATTAAGAGTGTAGGAATTGAGGCTTTGATAAAAAGAAGATCATATTTAATAACTTGAACAAATTTCTGCTCAGACCTGCACAGACAGTGGGCTATGAAGAAAGTTGTGGGGAAGGCTCTGGAAAAGTCTGCATTGAAATGCAGCTTGTAGCAGTCTTGTGGCCCTGAGGGAACAACTGAGGTTCAATGCATGCCAACTCAATCTCAAGTGAGACCTCAACAAAGCTGCAGTTTAGGAATGAAGGTAAAATGGAGGAAGACAAAATAGCATTAAGAAAAATGTAAGGATGTTTAAAGCCAACTCACTCTGACTTCTCTCTGTAGAAAAGCAACATTGTCTAGAGCTTGCAAAATTTTCCGTAAATAGTATTACTAGCCAATTAATGCTAACTAGTCACAAAAAAGAAAATGTCTCACCTATTAGAGTTAGTAGACTCGAACTTTAAAATTATTGTAGTATATGTTGAAAAAATATAAACAAGGTGAAGAACTTTTACCACTGAACTAGGAAGCAAAAATACAGGTATGGAAATTATAGAAGTGAAAAAATGTAAAATCTGAAATAAAGAACACAACAATGAATAGGCTCAGTACAGTAAAAAAGAAAATTAGTGAGCTACAAAATGTTAGTAGAGATGTCTGGGCAGAATCACAGGAATCTAAAATCTAAAGGGGAAATTTCAGAATCTAAAATCTAAAAGGGAAAATGCAAAAAACAATGTGTGACATCAGATGGAAATATATAACACATTTGTTATGAGGTGATCACAAAAGAGAAAGGGAATAAAATGAACCAGAACCAATAAATAGTTAAAGAATAGTAGCTGAAATTGCTGAAGGCAGCAATTACACATATTTTTGAGCATGGGAAATTGAGAAGGTGCCTAACTAGATGCTCCCTCCCTATTGGCTAGCATTCATGGTGAAGAAAAAAGTTCTGCATGCTACCAGAAGAGAAAGACAATCATCAATATCATCTATCTATAAACCCTGCCACCTACTTACTATAGGGACTGCCTACAAAATATATTGGTGTAATAGTGGCACAAATGTTATGGGAGTAACCAACCACTTTCTGATTGATTGGGTTTAAAGCCCACTCCATGAGAACCCATCCCTGACACTGCTCAAGTGGCCAAGAACCTGAGATTAAATAGGTAATAAGCCTAGGGGAAAACCTACTACTATTATTCTTCTGAAAGAACATAGCAATAAAATGACATCTTATGACATAGATCAATGCATCACTCCTCCCTCATCAGAGAAGCTTCTTCTTAGAATAGATGGGAACTAACACAGAGACCCACAATTGGACAATGTACAGAGAGTGAGAGACTTTGGATAACTCCTCTATAAATGAGATGTCTTCATCAAATCCATCCCCTTAAGGCTTAGGCATCTGTGTGGAAAAGGAGGCAGGAAGACTATAAGAACCATAAGTGATGGATGATTCCAACAAATATTGTCTTCCAGAAACAACAGTATTGATGCACATATGAAATCACAGAAACTCTGGCAGCATGTACAAGACTTGCACAGATGCAAGGCAGATGGAGTTCAAACACTCATTGGGGAAGTAGACACAGGGTCCTTTTCCTAACTATGAAACTTATTTGTAATTGATACTTGCCAATAAAGGGAAAATTGATTACTGGTTCTATCAATCACACTTCAGTGTTGTACAATATTTGATTACACTGTGAACCCCAAATTTGTGTACACATTAAGTAAAAATGGGCCATGAGGTAGAGCCAGCAACTAGTTGCCAGAAAGTAATCATAGAGAATCAGAGGGAGCCTGGAAGATGGATAGAGAGACACACAGGAAGCAGTAGGGGGGGACTTTGAGTGTGGCAGTCTTTTTTTTGGCTAGGCAAGTAAAAGGACATTCTCTTTCTGAGAAACTAGCAAAAAGGGAAGGTCATTGAGTTGCTCCTTAAACTCTCTGAGCTAGCAGGTTTTCACCCCAGCCTCTGACTCAAGAGTCTTATTGTTAAATAAAATGGTAGAGATTTCGTTAAAAGCTATATTTAGTGGCAGCAGCAGGAGGTGGGTCCATCAGGATGTAAAAGTCCCTCGGGGCAATTGCCTGAGAAGTGGGCCAGTAACTTCAGGAACTATAATTACTTGCTGAAACAGCAGTAGATTCAGATGCAGCCATTGTACTGGTAGAAAAACAACAGTCTAAGACAGGGCTCGTGTTCAGAAGTAGTTGGCCAAGTCAAGATGAGTGTGTGTGTGTGTGTGTGTGTGTGTGTGTGTG
>LOEQ01008991.1:9434-20595 GCA_001685075.1 Bramus lutescens | reverse complement strand
AAGGAAGGAAGGAAGGAAGGAAGGAAGGAAGGAAGGAAGGAAGGAAAAGAAAATTAAAATCACAAAATTAGTGAGAAAATGGATGTTAATTTATAACATTAAGACAGGATAACCAAATTCATAGTGAAAATAACATGTTTGTTCTATCTTATACGTGGGTCATAGTTTATAATAAATACATGTATAGATGTAAATATGGGAATAGCACAGCATTTAGAAAGGATACAGAACAGGGTAATACTGGATGATGACAAAGGACAGAAAACAGGTAAAAAGAAAGATACATAAGCCATGAAAAAAAGCATATAAAACTAGACATTTTTCTAGTTTCAACTCTGTTAGAGCTTTTATTTTTCCTTTTTGTGGTAAATAACTGCATAAAAATATAGTTGGTCGTGAAGGAGTAAAACTCTAAGCAAAGTTCCATGGTTTCAGAAAGACTATAGTTCTTTCTGAACAAGATAGAAGTTCGCTGATGTGTACAGAATTTGGGACTAGGCAAATGTTAGTTTGTTTAGCTACTTTAATCTAGCTGTGTAATTATTTGTTAGGTAATTACAATAAAGTCATTTTATTCAAAATTAGACAATCAAAACATTCCAAAAATGAAATGAAATCATGACTGAAGAATTAGAGGAGGGCTGGGCAGTGGTGGCACATGTCTTTAATCCCAGCACTCAAAGCAGAGGCAAGTCTGGTTTATAGAGTGAATTCCAGGATAGCCAGGGCTATGCAGAGAAACCCTGCCTTGAAAAACAAAAACAAGCAGAGCAGTGGTGGCACACGCCTTTAATCCCAGCACTGGGAGGCAGAGGCAGGTAGATTTCTGTGAGTGCGAGGCCAGTCTGGTCTATAGCGCAAGTTCCAGGACAGGCTCCAAAGCTACAGAGAAACCCTGTCTCGAAAGGGGGGGGGGACAAAAACAAACAAGCAAACAACAACAAGAACTAGAGGAAGGGATGAGAATGATGTGATGTCAGAAAGGGAGCATCAGTAAAATCATTGTATGCACAGTGTGCAGAAGGAGGAGCACCAGCAAACAGAAAGGATGCTTGAGGAAAGAGTGACATCAGAATTCCCAAAGTTCATGAAAACCTCTAATTGAAGCATCCAAGAAATACGACAAAGTCCAAATAAGATAGAGACAGCTACAGACAGACACAAAGACTGGTGACAGCTACAGACAGACACGAGGACTGGTGACAGCTGCACACAGACACGAGGACTGGTGACAGCTGCACACAGACATGAGGACCAGTGACAGCTGCACACAGACACGAGGACTGGTGACAGCTGCACACAGACATGAGGACTGGTGAGGCCAGAGGGAGATGACTTGGCTAGTGAAGGATCCGCTAAGTTATTTATTACTAATTTCTCAATGGAAACCTTGAAAGCCGCAACTGATGAGGTGAGGAATTCAAAGCTCTAAAAAGAGATCCAAGTAAAATTCATTGCTAGCAAACCCACTTAAAAAGACCATCCGTCTTTTAGGATGCAATGAAAGGATACAATAATTCAAATCACATGGAAAAATAAACAGCATTGTCAAAAATAACTATCAATAGTATTATAATGCTGTGTCTCTCTGAAACTCATATATTGGAACCTTCAATACCCTTCAGAATACGACCATATTTGGAGAAAGGCATTTTAAAGAGGTAATTAAGTCAGAGAAAATGACATACATAACAAACCCTAACATCAGAAAGATATTAAATTTAACGAATTAAATATTTTCATCAAAAGACAAACATTTCCAGGTTGTATTTCTATTTTAAAAGTACCTGATCCAACTACATGTCTTTACAACTCTACCAGAGTCATACTCTGGATTGGAAGTTACAAGTCAGCTGAAAAGCAAAAGAATAGGAAAGGAGGGAGGGAGGGAGAGAGAGAGAGAGAGAGAGAGAGAGAGAGAGAGAGAGAGAACATATATAGGCTTTGTTTCTTTCCTGTTTCTGTTAAAAAAAAAAAGCTCCCTTAAAAGCAAATTTATGAAGAAAGAGCTGATTCAGATACACAGAATGAGGTTCAGTCCGCCATGGAGGGGAAACCCATGCAGCAGGATTTAGAGCTGTGGGCACACTGCATCTGCAGTCAAGCAGCAGGATTTGCAGCTGTGGGCACACTGCGTCCACAGTCAGGCAGCAGGAGTTGCAGCTGTGGACACACTGCATCCGCAGTCAGTCAGGCAGCAGGATTGATAGATGTGGACACACTGCATCCGCAGTCAGGCAGGCAGCAGGATTGACAGCTGTGAGCACACTGCATCTACAGTCAGTCAGGCAGCAGGATTTGCAGCTGTGGGCACATTGCATCCACAGTTGGGTAGCAGGAGTTGCAGCTGTGAGCACACTGCATCCACAGTCAGGCAGACAGCAGAATTTGCAGCTGTGGGCACACTGCTTCTTCATTTAAGAAACAGTAAAAGCAACAAATACTTCCAAGTGCTCAGCTCACTCTCTGTGTGCAGTCTGGATTGTGCACAACCCCACATTCTCTGACCAGGGAATAGTTCCACCCATAGTCAAGAAGGGTCCCCACACCAAGTCAATCCCCCACAGACATGCCCAGAGGCCCAACGCCAGGTGACTTTAGAGTCTGTCATGTGGACAAACACAAACCTTAAAGCCAAATTTGTTATTAGAGAGAAAGGTATGATAAGATGGTTGGTCAGTCAGGAGGTCACAACAATAATGAGCACATTTGTATGTATCTATCCTAATAGGAGGACTTCAGCATGAGACAAAACTGAGGAAAACTAGACAATTCTACCACACTACTCAGGGCCTTTAATGCTGACTTTCATGCCTAGCAACCAGAGGAAAGATCAACTAGAGAAAGAAAAGTCTGCACCATGAACTAAACAGGTCTAGCAAACATCTACAGAACTTACCATAAACAGGAGAATACATGCTCTCCTCAAGTAAACATGAGAATCTCCAGAACCGACCACATGTTAAAATAACAAAACACCTGACCACGACTAGAAGGACCTGCAGTGATACAAAGTATGACCTCTAATTACAATGGATTGAAATTAGAAACCAGGGAAAAAGGATATTTGGGACTTCCACAGGTAGGTGAATATTAAACACAATCCCAAATAACTAATAAGACAAAGAAGAAATAATAATAATAATTATAAAATACTTTGAGGTTAATTTAAATAGAAGCAAAGCATATAAATATTTAATGAAATGAAGGTATAGCAAAGCTCTTTCTGAGTAAATAAATGTCTATAGTTTAGAAAGAGTAGGAGGTAGTCATAATTTAATATGTATATGTGTGTGCATATGTATATACACACATATATATGATACAACTAAGTAGCGTAAAACATGGCAGAATGAGGTTAGGCAGGAAAGCCAGACAGAAAATACAGAGAGGAAAGAGGGTGGGAAGCAAGATGGTAGAGGAGAGAAAAAGTCATGAAGCAAAATGTAGATTAATAAAAATGAGTTAATTTAAGTTGTAAGAGCTAGTTAGTAATAAGCCTGAGCTATAGGTTAAAGATTTTGTAATTAATATAAGCTTTTATTTGTCTACTTGGGATTGAGTGGTCAGGACAAAAAAAATCTGTCTTCATTTTCAAATACATACGAATACACACACACATATACATGAAATCATTGGAAATTGGTTCTTTGACATCACCACTAAAACTGGCAAACCTTTAGTTAAATAGAATATAAGAAAAGAAAGGAGATTCAGATTGCTAAAACAAGGACTGCAAGAAAGGATCTCATTATACTACAAAAATAAGTAGTATATATGTTCTCTGGAAACAAATAATAAAGGAATCCAAGGAACACTACAAACAGCAAATTAAATGAATTGGTTTAGTTCACATGTGCCTGAACATAGAAAAACTACTAAATTTGACTAAGAAAGAAGTAAAATACCCAAACGGACTTAGAAAAATTAAAGAAATTTAATTAGTGGGGAAAATGCCCCACAACCCCAGGAAAGGCTTCATTGTTAAATTCTACCCAATATAATATTAACAACAACAACAACAACAAGTCTTTAAAATAGAATATTCTGAAAGAAATAGACTTAGGATGGAACATTTCCCATCTTATTCTATGAAGCTAGTATTTTGCTGTTACATAAACCAGAAAAAGACACCTTTAAACAAAACAACCCTCCCCCCCCATTAAAGGCCAGCAAACTAAATCCAACAAACTTTAGTAGACTCTACTCAAAAATGCAAGACCAGTGTCAAATCAAGTCATATACTAGAACGTATTAACAGGATAAATGACAAAAGCCAGAAGAGCAGCTCACGTAACACAAACACAGTATTGGTTAAAAAAAAATAAAATAAAATAAACTAGAGCATCCATCAGAAGCACTCAGTGAACTCAGTGCACTACAGAACTGACACCAGAAGCTGAGAGAAGACTTAAGAGAGGTGTGAAACTGTGATCCTCTCACTGTGAAGATTCAAAAGGCAGCAGCCTCACGTGTTCAGGATCTTAGTTGTGAAACTGAAAATTCAAAAAGCAACAGAACTCACGTGTTTAGGGTCTTAGCTGTGAAACTGAAAATTCAAAAAGCAGCAGGCCTCACGTGTTTAGGGTCTTAGCTGTGGATTTTGTTCTGATCATAGGAGGGGTTACTGGAGAAAACATTAAAGGATAAGAAGGTCATGACTGATTCTATCTATTTTTGTAAAATGTGTTCCAGTTTCTGCAAGATATTCTGTTAGAATTCACGTGGACTGAGGGGCAATGGGTTCCTCTATAGATGTAAGGTTTGAGGGGTAAAGAGTCAGGCATCCTGATGAAATCAGCAGTTGTGGGAGTTTAAAGACAGTGTTCAAAATACCTTTACGTGTGTAAACAAATGTAGGAAGGAATGAAACCAAAGCGAGCGATCTCTCAGATTTTTAGCTGAGCAACTGTAGCTATAACAGGGCCATTATACTGAACAAAATATCGCCTCAGGGCAATTAAAATTGAGATCCTTATTTGGTATTCATATACAGCTTTCAAACACAGATTTTAGAGGAACAATCTTCAGCTCAAAGGTGAAGTTAGAGTTGAACACAAAGATTTTTTTTTAAATGTCTGTATTACAAATAGTATGTAAAACCATGTGACCAAAGAGGATTGACATGGAAAACCAAGTAAATGGTGAAAGGATGGCAGCCTGGAGGCCTGGCATGCTCACACTTTTAGGTAGAAAAGGAATTCACAGTGTAGAGTAGGAAAGCATTAGGAAGAGAAAGAGAAAGAAACTGGGAGACTTGGGTCTGATAATCTCCAAGAAAATTACCTCAGAAAGGAAATTATGGCAAACATGAGTGGCCATTAGCATTTGGAACACAGAAATCATTTGAAATCTTGACCAGCGAAAAGTCAAAGAAACTGTGGCATCAGACATTTAACTGAAGCAGATCAAGAAAGAATGTGAGTTGAAAAGTGATAACAGTATATTGGTGTGTTCACGATGCCATACATGCACATACTGGGCGACTTAAACAACAGAAACATAATTGTCTCACGGCTCTGGAAACTAGAAACCCAAGTTCAAGGCAGCACTCAAGTTGGCTCTGGTAGGTCTCTTTTCGGGTTGCAGATAGCTGTCCTCTTTTGATGTATATTCACATTGGTTTTTGTTTGTTGTTTGTTTTTGTTTGGGGGCTTTTTTTTGTTTTGTTGTGGTGGTTATGTTTTTTTTTGTTTTGGTTTTGGTTTTTGGTTTTTTGCTGTATATGCGGTGCCATGCAGTAATCTAGGTACTGAACTTGGACCCTTGCATGTGTCAGAAAAGCAGTGTGCCACTGACTAACCCTCCAGTCCTGTCAAATTGAGACCTCCACCCTTGTAACCTCACTTCACCCTAATCACCTTACTAAATATCCTAGAGGCTAGTCTCCCAATATAGTCACACTGTTGGTGGCATTTAAAATTTCAATAAATGTAGTTGGAGTGGGGAAAAATTGAATCTGTGTATTAGCTACTTGTGTGTCACTGTGGCAACAATACATGACCTAAACAGCATAAGAAAGGGAAGACTTTTTGACTCCTGACTTCAGAGGGTTTCAGTCATTCTGAAGAAGGAAGGTATGTCTGAGCTTTTCTGATCATGCTGGCAGCCATTTACGGTGGAGACTGTTCATATCATTGTGGATCAGCAAACAGAGTGAGTACAACAGAAATCAGAGGCCAAACAGAGGCCTAGTGCCCACCTGTACCCATCTCCTGAAGATTTCACAGCCCCCCAAAGCAGTAACCATCAGGAAGACAATGAGTGTTGTAAACACAAAGCTGTGGGGAAACATTATGTAGTCAAACTGCAACGGTTCAGAGTAGCTAGACAGTCTCCATGGCTCCTGAAGACAAGTTCTGTAAAGGGAGAAATGAGATACAGAAGAAGTTATAGGTGTGAGGAGGTGAGTGTAGAAATGAACTTCCTGGAAAGGATCTGGTCTACAATGGAGGCCTTTGAGGAGCTTGCCTTTGACCTGGATCAAGACACATCTTCCATAGTAAAAAGAAGGAAGGCAAAAAGGAAAAACAATGCCTCAGGCTATAGTTTTCTTGGGAAAAATGGATTGGTTCCTAATTAATATCTCTCCTTTCCTGATAACTAAAGACAAACTTACAATGAGCAGTAAGCATGGCACAGAGGCTGGGTATATAAAAGTTTCAGAGAGAAGATGTAAAATGGTTATTTGGTAACTAAAAACATTATGAAAATGCATTAAGATTCTGGACCTATCGAGTGCCCACATAAGGTTCATGTGTGTGGAACTTTAAAAGGGACCCAAGGTCATACGATTGTTTTCTTTTACTATTTCAGACTGTTCAGATGCACACACAGGGTAGGCAGGCAGGTAGGTTATGCCCACATTGTGACCCAAGTCTACTCAAGAAACCAGGTGAAAAATAAAGATATCTCCAAGATCAAGGATACTGAAAAATCAACTTTTCAAACTTTGCTTCTCTGGGTCACTGAGGGTGAAGATGCTTGGCACCGAGCCTTACAACCTGAGTTAAATCCCTTGGATCCATATGGTTCAGGGAGAGAACTGACTTCTGAAGTTTGGCCTCTGGCTTTCAGACATGTGCTCTGTGTGGAACATACACAGCATACACAAAGTAACTAAACTGATGTAATGAAAAACTTTTGTTCAGTGGTGATCTGGAGAGGTGGCTCAGGGATGAAGTACTTGTTGCTCAAGCATGAAGGTGTGAATTATGATCCCCAGGACCCACGTGAAAAGCCAGGCATGGCAGCACATGGCTATAACCCCACATGGTGGGGAGGCAGAGATAAAGATCCCAGGGACTTGATGCAGCCATTTGAGAGAATTAGTGAGGTCCACATGCAATAAAAGGTCAGATCTCAAAATGGGATGATCCCATATGTTCTCTCTCATATATGGACTTCACTTTGAATCTTTAGATTTGTTTGCTTAGCTTGGAATACCTATGAGGGCCAGAAAACTAGGACATGGCCATTTGAGTGAATGAGAGAGAGAGAGAGAGAGAGAGAGAGNCTCTCTCTCCTCTCTCTCCTCTCTCTCTCCTCTCTCTCCTCTCTCCTCTCTCTCCTCTCCCTCTCCTCTCTCTCTCCTCTCTCTCTCCTCTCTCCTCTCTCTCTCTCCTCTCTCTCCTCTCTTCTATTCTCTCTCTCTCTCTCTCTCTCTCTCTCTCTGTGTGTGTCTGTATCTGTCTGTCTGTCTGTTCTCAACCATCAACAGTCATCAAGTGATAGCTGGTCACCCTGCCATGAGAGCTACTCAGACATCATCTTCTGTTTCCTCTTGCTGCTCTGCTTGTGTAGGTTCTCGTTAGCCTGGCCCTGGGCTGTACTCTATACACTTGCCCGCACTCTATAGGAGTCGCCTCCCTATTTCAGGTTCCGGTTGTCACCCTAATACTTATCCTGTCAGTCCCAAACACCATTTTCCTTCTCATACTTTTTCATTTTTAACAATGCATTATTGTAATTTCAGAACAAATGAAAAGCATTGGTGTCTCACCTAGCAAGTTCATGGTTGAACAATGACACATGTAGGTCACAGAAAGAATGTGTAGTTGAGAGAGAGAGAGAGAGAGAGAGAGTTTAATTAGTCACCATACATGGGTAGAAGATAAAGCTCCTCCAAGAAGCTATAGTTATCAAACAAAAAGGCACGGGTATAGGATAACCCCTTCAAGTTACTAGTAAGGGGGAACTACAACTATTTCCCCAAACAATATAGGTCATTATCACTGCTCTTGTTTATCCACCAGAACTTGATGGTAAGATCCTATTGGTAAATACATCAGACACTTTTCTCACACACATAGAGTCAAATCTCAAGCTGATACTGACCTGGAAGCTTTCTTCTCTCTGGCTAGCTTGCATGAGAAGGTGCTATGCATGCTGCTGGGGAAGAAAAGTAATCAACCGTCTTACCGTGTGAGCTACGGGAATAACTTGCCAGGCTAGATAGGCCATTAGTGTGATAATGGCATGAATATTACATGTATAACCAATTAACCAATGGATTTCTGGTTAAGTTAAGGCTCATTCTGCAGGAGACTACTCATGTTCCTACTGTACACCTTAGGTAAGAACCAGCAGCGGAAGAAGCCATAGGACCTGGAAGTAAACTCACTACAACCACTTCACTAAAGGTGCATGGTATTAAACTGCCTTCTCAATACTTAACCTCCAATCCATAGGCTAGTTCACATCCACCCCTCCTCAGAGAAGCTTCATTTACAGTGAATGGCAGTTAATGCAAAGACACAACTGGTCAAAGAAAATAATGGACTGTGGAGTGCTCAGCCTTAATTGGGACATCTGTTTCATCTGCCTCTCAAGACTCGGGGGATATCACGAGGGGGATGATTATAAAAGCCAGATGTAAGATGGATGCTGTGAAATAAATAATAGAGCCATTTGCAGCTATGAATTCATCTGCAGAGGAGAAAGCCAGTCAACATTCAGCATGGAAGGGGGAGGGACCCAAGAGGCCCCACCCTTAACTACCAGCCACTGTTGGTTGATGGTTGCTGGGGAAGAAAGAGTCAATTTGTTGTTGTTGCCGCTGCTGCTTTCTCAGGAATATGGCTCCTCATAACTCACCAGTCCTCCTCCAGTGGATGGCCCTGTATCTTTGTATGCATGGGTAGCACTAATTGGATCCAGCTGGTCATGGAGAAGGAGAGGAGAAAGGGGAGTAGGACGTGACAGGGTGGGAGATTTCAGGAGGAGGTAGAGCAAAAGAGTTGGGATGGAAATAAGCAAAATACATAGGATAAATGTATGAAATTCCAAGAGGGTAAATAAATAATCATTTAAAGGTGGGGATTAACAGGGGAAGATACCAGATCCTGATCTCTTGCCTGCACATGTTCAAGCACATGGCATGCGCGCGTGCACACACACACACACACACACACACACACATCAATTTCTCTGTCTCAGCCCTGATAAAAAGATGTCGGTTCTTATCATGATGTCCTTACTGGTATTAAAATCAAATAATGGGAATATACAACTTCCAGTCAATCACTGATGTGTTCCACGTGCACTGGAGATTTTCAAAGTAACTAGAGGCCCCACTTGAAAGAATCAGGTGAATGTTTGTTTGTTTAAGAAGCTCACATAATAGAATTCATAGTGATCACTTTCCTTCACTCATTCCTTGTTTTTCATTTCTAGAACTATTTTCACTTCCGAGCTTAATGTGCTTGACACCAGACTGGCATCAATATTTATATGAGGAAGTAAGATTGAACAAATAAAACTTTATTTTGGAAATTAAACTGTACTCAGGGTTCCTTCCTGTCCAAAATTTGAAATAAAATCCTGGAAATGAAAACAGAAAATTTCCAGAGTCCATAACTGCTCTGATCTTAAATTCTTCCTGAGTTGTGAAGTGGAAAATTAAACGTTTTTTGTTGGAAAACTCCCTCTTCAGTGACTCCAGGTCAGTGTTCAAATGACGTCAAAAATGGTACATTTTTTCCCAATTATGAAATGACTTATGGGAAGCTAGCTAACCACACTCGATCATTAAATAAAACTATTTTGGCTGATATGTTGTTGTTCTGCCAGAAAACACAGGTGTTTTGTTCTTAAAGATTTTTATTAAGCAGTTGCTTTAAGGAAAGATTGCCTTGACAAGGCCTCAGTGGGAACAATGTAGGAGGGCCAGCAAGAAGGTGTGATTTGTGGAGAATTTGTGTGACAGGGCACAGACTGTTTTTATATATAAATAAAGAGTTGCTCTGTGTACAAAGAACTGAAACATAAGGTTGTACTGTGTAGATGGTGACATGTCACCAATCAGTGAAACATATGAGGTTGTACTGTGTTGATGTTGACCAATTAGTGAGACACAGCAGAACACATGAAGTTGTAAGAGCTGAATGAAAGACTCTTTATAATGTTAAATGTTATTATTATCAAGGTCATGGACTGAGATTTGGCAAAAAATTTTGGGTCATTCTTTTTCTAATGATTGCCAAAGACTACATCTCAATGCTCTAAAAATGATTTAAATCTATCAACAACTGCCAAAGTCTGATGGCATTTTATTTGACAGTAGTTTCTTGTAAAAGCAAGGGGAAGAAAAATCCTCAATTGATGCAACTGTCACATAATTTTTGAAATTTGAGAAACAACTTTACATTCATCATTTTTCCATTCTACCCCCAGAAATCCTAAAACTCATGGAAGCTGAATGGCCAACTACTGAACCAACGCTGGGTCAGGGAAGAAATAAAGAAAGAAATTAAAGTCTTCCTTGAATTCAATGAAAATAAAGACACAACCTACCCTGTAGTGAAGAGGCAAGCAGGCCTGCATTTCGTCCTGTCCAGCTCCCACACAGCTACCTTATACCCCGAAATAACAACACACCAATTGTATTCATTTAAGCACTGCCTGGTCCATTATATCCAGCCTCTTCTTGGCTAACACTCACACTTGATTAACCCATTTCTAATAATCTGTGTACCATCATGAAGTAGTTAGTGGGTTAATGGGAAGTTTCTAACCCACATCCATCTTCGGCCAGCCAGAGCTTCATGTGTCTGCCTGACTTGGCTTTCTTTCTCCCAGAATTCTGTTCTGTCTACTCCACCCAACAAAGGGCTGGCCTACCAAAAGGCCAAGGCAGTTTTCTTTATTAACCAATGAAAGT
>LOEQ01008990.1:23220-33357 GCA_001685075.1 Bramus lutescens | reverse complement strand
GAAAGTTCCATGGCAAAAATTGTCAGACATGGCACCTGAAGCAGGAGCTTAAGAACTCACATCCTTAATCTCCCAGATGAAGCAGAGAGTGGGAACAGGAACTGGGTATAAATGTAAATTCTCAAAGCCTACTACTCTCAGTGACGTATTTCCTTCTGCAGGACAGCATGTCCTAAAGCTTCCCAAATGATACCAGCAACTTAGAAGGACTAATTTCTCTTACTTCAAGCTTAAATTTGCTTTCTCTTTACATGAACCAATTCATGAAGAAAAACTTTGTAAGTGAGCTGTAAGATGCCTTGACTCCCCTTTTACAGTAATGAATGCTTACAGGAGTAAAATGTTCATGAGTGAAATATTGTTTGATTAAAAGTTGTTTTAATTGTAATTATGTGGTGTGTGTCTGTGTGTCTATTTGAATGTGCATTCTGTTTCTTGAGAAAATTAACACTTCTTGTAGCAGGAATTACAGGAAGCTGTTAAAAATTTCATCTTAATCTTGGGAATGAACATTTCTTAGTCACCTTGCAATGACTCTAGTGCTATAAATGTTTTAAATTCTATTTAGGTCACTTTTAAGTCTGCAATAGGAACAAACTCATAAAGAAGAAATTCCTATTCATGAAAAAATTTTGTTAATGACATTAAACATCACAGATTTTTTTAGCTTCAAGAAAAATTATTTTTCATCATAGCGTTGAAGGAAGTAAATTACATACCATGTTCAGTCAAGACTGATGGAAGGAGATCATTGTATTGTGGTTTCTATTTTAAAACATTTGAGGGAGTCACTAGAGTGTGCAGTATGTGTGGCAAATCCATTTAGTGAAGTTTATTTTGTAGACCTTATATTCATTCTATGAGTTTTGTTCATCTTCTGTTGTGCCCGTACCTTGTGATAGGTATTTTTCGGCTGTAATGTATATAATGGAGCCCCATCATATAATTTTCCCATTGGTTATTGAAATATCAGGCCATGTTTGATCACGCTTTACACATAAGGGTGACGGTTTTGTGTTCCTGGTTTTGATTTTCATGTTTTCACAAATTCCCTTGAGATTTTGTTGTTTGTTATTCATCTTACCTTGGATGTCAGTAATGATTCAGGGATACATTCGAACTCATGATGCTCATTTGTCTTACTCTTGAATAGAAGTCTAAGGGTAGATGATGAACTTCCAATATGCTGTGTTTTCAAGAGAATTTATCAATATTAACAATAAAATGACTAATAAAAGAAATAAGAAACATTAAATGCCTCATGTGTGTATTCAAAGATTTTCATGTATCTGATATGAATGTAATAATGTATGAGAACCAGCAAACTACTGTGTATCTAATACCACAGCTTGATGTTCTATAGAAATTGAGGATTGGTTTCTAGTCTTACACACAACAGTCCTTTCCCCCTGAGCCAATACACTGGTGCTCAAATTCATTTTGAAGAAATATTACAACAGGAAAATTTGTTCATTTTGAGGACTACACATTTATTTATAACACTTTCTTAGAACCAAAATTATACACCAGAAAATTGCCTCATTTAGTAAAGTTCATTGCTGCTAAGTCTGACCTTCGTTCTATCTCTGGGTTATGCACAATACTTCTACAAATTTTCTCATATTTCTTCACTTCACAAGAAGTGCCATTGAGGTTATTTGTCGTCAAAACTCCAAAGGTTTAATCACTAGAACTCACAAAATGGAAGTAGACCATAGAACCCTGTTAGTTTTCCTGTCAGTGCTACGTACACATCATGGCACAGCTGTATTCACAAGTCACACTTCAAACATTTTTAAATGGGTGGAATTAACAATGCAAAGCAAATAACCCATTATTGAGAACATATTAAATGATTTGGCCATTTATAGAATTTCAGAACCATTACTATTCATCAAAACAATGATGCTCCTTTTTAAATCTTATTATTTTTTTCTCTGATTCAATGATAAGTCCCTTAAAAACACATATTTCAACTGGACTTAGAGGTGTATCAGTATAATTACAGCACACGGGAGTGTGAGTGGGCCTGGTCTTAGTAAGGCCAGTTTCTTCCTCATAATAAATTCATGGCATCCGTGGCTGTGAGGAAGTATCCTGTCTCAAAAATTCTAAAAGAAAGAGCCTATCTCAAATTATGTAACTTTTGCTAATAAAATCTGGTTGGACTCAGATTGATTTCAACCAACTTTTTATTATCTTTACTCACACAAAAAAACTGATAACAATAACATAAGCATTATAGGTATTCCATTCACATTCAATCCATCGAATCATTTGACAACCATATAGAGGGCATTTATGTCTTTCAAGTGCTAAGAGACAGAAGGAACAGTGGGATACCTTTACCTTCCTCATTATAATTACATATACACTGGAACTGGAGAGTTGTCTCACAGTACTGCTCCTCTTGGGTACCCACATCCCAGGTACCAGTGGTGATCAAAAGATGGTGTCTAATCCTCTTTGACTGGAGGTAAAGACAGTTGTGGGTGCTGGGTGTCAATGTTAGGCCCTGTGGATGAGTATCCAGTGTTCTAAGTGCTGAGTCTTTAGCCTCATGAGCATGTCATTAATAACAGTGAGGTGGTAAAGGCTGGTACAAAAAGTTTATCTTTTCCTCAGCCTTCATGACCCAGAAGAAATAAAAGATTGACAGCACCAGAATCTAACTTAGACTTGGTTCTTTTAGAATTTCTGATCATTATAAGCATGATCAAAAAGATAAATTTGCTCTGTAAATCTCCATCTGCCTAAGTGGTTAGACATGCCTTCTGTCTTTTGTTGTTGTTGTTGTTAGTTTTCTGTTTTGTTTTTCAAGAGAGGATTTCTCTGTAGCTTTAGATACTATCCTGAAACTAGCTCTTGTAGACCAGGCTGGCCTTGAAGTCACAGAGATCCACCTGCCTCTGCTTCCCAAGTGCTGGGATTAAAGGCATGTACAACCACTGCCTAGGTTCTCCTGTTCCTTTTTAAATTGTTCACAGTATGACCTTGGGCCTGAACCCAAAAGAGACTTGAAAATGACATTTTATGTGGTATTCAAAAAATTTTTCCTCTTTTTAAAATTAACCACCCCAGATGCATGCAGTTTTCACAGAGATTTTATTTATTAAACTTAATTTTGTGGAATAATTTATCCAGAGGAAGGCATATTAATTCTAGAACATCAGTATCTCCAGTTTGTAGAATAATGTTTCTGAATCAAAAGTTCTTATTTTGGATCAAGTGTCCTTGATCCCACTCCATTGTTCCCCAGGGAAATGACCTTGTTCTCATAATTAAACCAACTAAATTTTTAGATTAAACAACTCATTCACCACTCAGTCATGAAATTACCTTCTGTACTGCAATAAGTTAAAGATTACAGGAAACCATGAAACATAGTGTTGAGTGTTATTTCTGATGAAAAATTTATTAAACAGTAAGAACCGTTAGATCCATGACAAGATTTGGTTAATTGTTTTGATCAAGGTAATTGGTACTTGTTAGTGGAAAGCTATTTACCTGTTAATTTAATCTTGCAGTTATTTGTTCAAGTCTATTAAAATTTAAAATTAAGCAAATTGATGTTTAAAAGGGAAATACCACCATTAAAGCTCCAACCATCAAGAAATGAGAAAGTAACTTCTGTCCCCATTTCTAAAGCCACATTTAGAATTGTAGTTGATTGATGGGGCTGGAGAGATGACACTGTGGGTAAGAATACTGACTGTTCTTCTAAAGGACCCAAGTTCAATTGTCAGCACCCACATGGAACCTCACAACTCTGTTTAGCTCCAGTTCTAGGGGACATGATGCCAACATACAGACATACATGCACATGTAACACAAATGCACATAAAATAAAAAAATCAACTGAATAAACATGCTGAATTAAATTCAGCATCACTTGCTAAATGGAAGTATCTTATTCTAGTATCATCTCAACTAAAGTAATTTTTTGAGGTATGTGTGTATGCTTTAGTTGCTAAAGCTGAAGATATAAAATTAGAACCAGAGTCGACTGTAGGAGTTACCAAAGATCTTCCAATCAGACTTTAGGGCATGTTTTTTTTTATCAGATATCCAAATAATTCAGCAATAACAGTTGTCTTGATTTTCCCTTTAATGAAGAAAGCTATCTTGGCAGATTAAAAAAAAAAGCTTTTAAAGGATGGGTTAATAATGATGTTAGACTCTAAAAAACAATACGAATAAGAAAGTTTTCTTGGCTTTTTGGAAGTTAATGGATTAATAAAATTTATTTTACATATCATTGTAGCACAAATTCCACTTGTTCTCAACAATAAAAAGCCATAGTCAGATATTGAGAAATAAAGGAGCCAATCACTATAAAGCTCTTTTACCTCTATAGACTTCTTAGACACAATTGGGAAAAGACCTGTCTCCAGGAATCCTCAGACTGAATACTGTGGGTTCCATTTCCCTCCCACTTCAATAATGCATAATCCATTGGAAACCCCAAACCACCCACCCCACTGTAAACAGCACCGCACTTTCAATTTCAGGCCACCTACAACTGAATAATCACACTGACTATATTAATTTCAACACAGTTTGGTCAATAACTCAGGCATATTTCAGTTAACTCACCTCTTAAATTAACCCATTTCTATTAGTCTATGTATTGTCATGTGGCCATGGCAATACCTCATTTTCTACATGTGTTCTTTCCTTGGCACCTGACTGCTGTCTTCTTGACTCCACCTACTCTCTCTATATTTCTGTTCAGATTCCCTGCCTGGTTTTACTCTGCTCAACCATTGGTCAAAAGAGCATTATTCATCAACTAATTAAAGCAACACATATACAAAAGGATATTCCACATCACTCATCTACTTGAGAATGTGATTGTTTTGTTCTTAAATTTATTTCCTGCTGCCTGGGGGTGATGGCATTTTCATGGGATCCTTAAAAATGTGGGTTAATCATCACATTTTGGGCGAGGTAGCTATATCACTTTATGTCCAGTCTCTGTGTGATGGGACAGTGTAGGGCTAGTCTCAAGCCCTGGCTAAAGTAGTCTGTGAGGCTGGGTCATCTCAGCTAGGAACCTCCTAATCCTCCTGAGCAGTTTGTATTCCAAATAAGATCTTTAGGTGGCGTTTTTCAGCTTTGTGTTGTTATCATAGTCCTTGTGGGATCTTCCTTGTGGGGAGTCATCATTCTTTTGAAGACTTCAAAGGTTGCTGTTAGGCATAGACATGGTTCACTAGAGAAAAAAGAGACTCAAACTCAAAATCATGTACAAGGAGATAGATGAAACCTTTTTATAGAGTTAGCACTCAAGATGACCATTAATATGATAAAAATTTTAAATATATACATGTATATACTATCTCAACAATTTTGATATAATATTTATACCTTAAGAACCACATTTAGGAATCAAAATAAGATGAAGATTAGGAAGTTAGTGGTAGCAAAATAGTCCCTAAATTTTTGTTTTCTTTTGTCCCATGCCTGGCCTCTGTAGTTAATTTTTATTTTTTTCCCCACACTCTGATCTTCAGGCAAGCTTTATTTCTTAGATCACAAAGAAAATCTCATCTCATGTTTCTTTGCTTTCAAAATATAAAGTAACTTAGACATCTTCAACCCACAAGCTATACTATGATCTCTTTCATACACAAAGCTTGTTGTTTAATGGATATTCACTGACACTTGCTTTTGTTTAATGTTTAAAATATTTGCTGTTTCTAGGATTTTTTGTGTGCAAAAGTTTGTAGTTGCTTTTTATTTACTCTTTGGGGACCCACCACCCAGCTCCCCAGTAAATACACAGAGACTTACTTTTAATTATGAATTCCTAGTCTTGGCTTTGCTTGTTACTAGGCAGCTTTTCTAACTTAAATTATCCCATTTCTCTTTAACTACTTTTCTCCCTGGGAGTTTTACTATTCCTTGTTCTATATATCTCTCCTTCTGAATCTGAAGCTGACTGGATGGTTGGGGTGCTGTCCCCTGGAGTCTTCTTCATTTCTCACTGTTCTGCACTTTTAGATATCTCTTTCTCTTCATTCTCTCTGCCCACCATCTCCACATATTTCTCTCTCTTGCCTACCTATTTTCTATTAAGCTCTATATTTGTTTAATTAGGTGTTTCAGGCAGGCAAAGTAACACAGCATTATAGACTTAAACATATGAAGGAAAAGAACACATGTCTTCATCAATAAACAAATATTCCACACCATAAATGCATGTGACACATCTAAAAATTCTGTTTCATAACATAAAATAATCCATAATGTAGTATAAGAAAGATCTGTGATTTCAATGAAATTTAGAGTGACTGAGCTCTGCCATTGTTAAGATCCATATTTTATACAATGAGTTGTAAATCACAGTCTCAGAAAGAGCTGACTATAAATAGATGCTTTGATTGATAAACAATAATAGAACTTAAAAAATAATTGTAATGGCATTCTATTCTTTTCTGTGAAGATGAATGTGTCCTGTAAACTGTTGATATCTTCTAAGTGGAAATTTAATAGCTTGTGGCAAGGACAGTATGTATTGCAGAAATGATGTACTGAGTACCCAGGATCAGTAGATGAGATGGTGCTGGCTCCCAGAGTGTATGTGGTGAATTCAGCCTGTGAGGAATTTGGGCTTGTCTCTGTAGTTACTTAATTAGAATAAGGTAGAGCATCCAGTAAGCTTTTGCTACCAAGTGCAGTATTTGGGAGGATAACTTATATTGTGTCTTTCAATAAAATGTAACCATTCATGAATGAAAACTTATATGTCAAAGATTAGTTTTGTGGGTACATATGTATTTAATTAAAAAGGAGTTCATACTCTACTGCCTAATTGTTTTGTAATACTTGTGTAATTTACATCAGGTAGAAAAATATTATTAAGTACACAAATGAAAAATATTTTTACCAAGATATCATGGTTCCTACTGTTTGATTTATTTCATTCCCTATTTTTATTTATGTTATTGTGGAAAAAATGAAATTTCAACCTGGTTTAATTTAAATTATCCTGAAATCACAGCAAAGTAAAAAACCACTGACTTTTTGTATTGGATGTGCTGAATTTACAATCTGAAATTATTTCTGAGATAGATTTTTCTCATATAATTTCTCTAAATACTAAATAATTGTGTATTTAATAAAAAGAATTTAATAATATTTTTAACAGATGGCTTATTTAAATGAGTAAAACTGCTCAGATAAAATTTCCCCTTGAGAATTCTGGAGATAGAATCTACAATAAGTGTTAATCAGCACTTTATTTTCATTTCATGTGTTTGTTTCAGCATTTCCAAACAAATGGGTGAACCTTTGTTAGGTTTAAGAAATAGTAAAAGGAACATCAGTCTGAATCTTTTGGGAAAGGGAAATCATTTGACACAGGGTCTCACAGGATACCTTAGTCTGCTTTGAAACTATTGGTGATACTCCTGCATCAGCTTGCTATTGTACTGAGATTTAGGGTATGAACCACCAAAATGGGCATGCATGATGTTTATTTAATGTTTTCATTTGAGACAGGTTCTTGCTATGTAGACTAGCCTGACCTGAAAGGCAAAATCCTCCTGTCTCCATATTCAATGTATTGGGATTATTGATGGCGAACAATGTTTCCAGCTGAAATCTGGCTCATTTGTCAAGCTCTGATGGGTTTTAAAGCCCTCAGCCTTGAGCTGGGGAGATCGCTGAGAGGATAAAATCACTTAGATCCAAAAGGACGATCTCAGTTCTGTTTTCCATATCCATGCGGTTGGCAGGAGAGAAGAAGCCCCATAAGGTTGTGGTTTGACCTCTACACATGTGCTGTTCTACTCTTCTGCCCACAAACCCAGATGTATAGACTCACATACAACATAAACACACATGGTGGAAGTGAATAGAAGTAATAACTATGAATTTAAGAAATCCAAATAACACCAAAAATCTCAACATTGAAATCTGGACTCACATATCAGAAACACATGGAAATTCAATTCTCAGAGAAGGGAAGTTAGAAGCTTTAGGACTCTATTAATTGTTGCTTGTGCAATTTAAAGACTCTCTTTCACTCTAGAAATCCCTGATGAATGCCGGAAAGGAGGTTCATGAGGGAATGATGGGATCTAAATGTCCGGGCAGAGGTGAGAGGTGGAAGAGACAAGCTGTGGAAAGTCAAGAAGGCTTCCTGGGGCTGAAGTCCTAGTCTGGGTAAAATGAATCCTTTGTAAATTTTTCCCACATGGGCCCTAGAAAATACTTTGAAGAGCAGTACATCAGAAGACCCCAGGCAGACAGGATATCTGGGATCCGGGAGCTTACTGAGAGGGTGAGAGCCGCTGGATTTATGAAGTGGTCTGTCCATCCAACATAGAAGCAAGGAATTTAATTAAGGTCACGTTTTTTAGAGATATAGCAGGAGACAAAAAGAACCTTCAGATTTCTAATCTCTCTTCTCACTGCAAAACAAAAGCAGTGCCCATGTGTATACTCTGGACAGTGATACAACCAGCATCATATCCTCCATTTCCAGGGTTGCAGAGTCTCCCTTTCCCTAGTAAATTCATACATAGTGTGGCTCAGAGAACAAGGGCCACCGCCAACAAAAACCACACGGACTAACATGACTAAAGTCTGGCTCGTGGTTCATCCAAGCCACAGCAGAAATGATAGTTCAACAGACCTGCTATGAACATTCAACACTCAGGATGCTGTAGCTTCTGGTATTCCTTACAACTCCCTATAGCAGAGAGAGAAGAGAATTATAGAAAGAACCTGCTGACTACTTGCCACCTGACTGCTAACACTTCCCAGAATCCCTCATCAGCTAGGGCCCCCCAGCTGGGCCTCACAATATTAGCAGCTCCTCTACTGGAGGATCAGAGATCAAATGACTCAGACAGCACAGACCTTCTACTTCTGCCCTTCCAGCCCAGCAGACAAGGCCCTACTTTAGAAAGTTTGTATTTAGTACACATTATTCCACTCTCCTAGAGCACTTCCTGTCCCTCATCCAAAGCACAGTGACCTTTGTGCACACATCCCATTACACACACTCTTCCCAGTGCAGCCACCCCATCGCCTCAGAGATGCAAAGTCCTGCAGACAAACACAGGTCACATTCATGAAGTAACTACTGTTACTCTGTAACTGTTATTAATTTGTAACTGTTGTTTGAAAAAACAGAGAAGGAATTAGAAAACAATCACGGTCTTGTTAGGGCTTGGATGGAGCAAAGCTAATGTGAATATGATGCAGTTTTAATCTAAAAAATTACTTAGAAATATTGAAACAGGCTTTATGGCCATGTGCTCCAAAGCCAAGGAATTTGTATTAGAGCATATTAAACATTTCCCATATATTTTCTCTAAAGATAAACATTTTAATCCAGAGAAGTAACAGTTCTGTTAGGTAGGGCCACAATATTTAACCCAGATCTTCTATTTTGGATAAACTATTTTAAATATAGCAATTAGGTTTCAGATAAGGTCAGTCCCTTACCCAGATTCTTGATTGCCCTGGTCTGTAGAGTGCAAACAGTGGTCAATGAGGACATTCATAGAGCATCTACCATTGGCTACCTGATTCCACATAGCTAACCTCAATGACTGTTGAAGGAGGAAAGCTCTTGCCCTTAGCCCAGCCTCTCCCTTCCTGCACTGTGCCTCCACCAGCTTTAGAGTTGGTCAATGAGCTCAAGTCTTGTACCAGTCCCTCTTCACTTGTAAGTCCCTAATACAAGCCAGAATGATCAGCAGACACTCATTAACTGCTCTATTTTTCTTTCTCACTGACTACTCAAAGTCAAGCCTGGAAGGAGTTACAGGACTGTTGTCCCATCACTGGGCAGCAGAGGTAAAATTAGGTGTTCAAAATAGTTCTAATTTACATAGAATGAGGCAAGGTTTAACTATAGGAGACATTGCTCTACACAGAAATCAATAACCAAGATAACTCTAGAGAAATGAAATGAAAATATTAATGACTTAGAACCATGACAGAATGGAAACAAATAGAGATAAGAGTAGCAATACACTTAAGAAAGTGTTTGAAAATGATACCAAACAGTGATTTTTTAAAAGTGATGAGAAAATGCATTTAAAAAAAATTTATTTATCTATAATGTATACAATATTCTGTCTGTATGTATACCTGCAGGCCAGAAGAGGGCACCAG
>LOEQ01008990.1:4114-14680 GCA_001685075.1 Bramus lutescens | reverse complement strand
AAATGAATACAATCTGTGTGTTGTTATTTCAGGGTATAAGCTAGCCGTGCGGGAACCGGGTGGGACAAAAAGCAGGCCTGCTCACCACATCACTACACGAGTTCCACGTCACTAGATTTTTAGATCGCCCCTACCGCCATCCAATTCTATTTCCTGGCATTGCCATGATGTGAATTCCTAGGTCCATCTTCATGTGTTTTCTGCAGTCTGATTCCTCCTGTGCCTCTCAATGCTCACACCCTTACCTGTGCTTTACACAGGGGTTCCCATGGTCTGATGAGTTTGAGGACATCCAAGCAGATAAACCAAACTTTTTAGGACGACCATCTCATAATCCTCAGTTCCCACAGCTCCATTCTTAGAGATTCAACTGGAAGGCCACGTCACTTTCCCTGGGTGCTGACCTTGGATGATTCCTCTTGTTATGGCAATTCACGTTGAGCTCCAGGGACCACTTCCCAGAAGCTCAATTAGACTGTGGGAATTAACCATCGCTTTTGGTGATCTTCATAAACATACAGATGTCCTGCTAAGAAGCAAGCTCTCTGACAGCCATCAGTGTTTCTCATACGAATAGGAAACCTCACGTGATTTGAATTCCAGGGAATTTCCTGACCTTACCAAAAATAAATAAAAGCTTGTTGCTCAGTATAGGTTGTAGAACAGGATTCAGCATCCATGAGTAGAAGGCACTAGTGAGTGTGTTGGCTTTCCTCTACCTTCTAGTTTCTCAGAAGCTCAACCAGTGTTACTTTGGAGAGGACTAGTCTACCTTCTTCTGTACAGTCATACCTTTGTAGGATACAAAGCTATCTGTGATTCTTTGTAGCTGTGATCCTTGAACACTGTGTACTCTATTACACTGACATGTTCAAAAGTACTGACATTTCAATATGTTGTCCAGGGTAGTGTCTGGACTACCCTGATATAAAGGCATCAAACCATATCTTCAGCAAGGCAGTCACTGTGATTCAAAACAGCAGGAATCACCTGGACTTCTCTCGTCCACCTTGTCTTGGTCCTGGATTTTCAGCTTTCTGACTTCACTAAGAGTGTTGGAGTCATCTATGATTGCTACAAATCAGAACGCAGCTTGAAGCACTAAAAATGAGAAGCGGTTCTGCCCAATAATGTGTCATTTAGTTTTTCACCACTGTGATATCACTTATTGACATCTGGAAATAGTGAATCTCAATAGAGAAATGTCTCTATCAGAACTGACCTAAAAGGAATGATTTACGATTAATGATTTAAGTGGGAGCACTGGGACCATGATGCATTAGGACACCCTTGGGCAGGCTGAGCAAGAAATGAGGAGCAAAGCACTAGTCAACATTCCTCTTCTTTAGCTCCTGCTGGGACTTCTTCAATGACAGGTTGTAACTGGGAAATGTAAGTCAAATAAGTCCTTTCCTCCTCAAGCTGCTAAGGACATTGTGGTTGATGTCACAATAGAAAACAAAATGGCGCAAGTAAAAGTGCAATCAAAGTCATGTTTCAAGCAATTTGGCAGTCATACCAGAAATGCAGAAAGAAGAAATATGAATAACTTCAATGTGTGGATACANGACTTCTTCAATGACAGGTTGTAACTGGGAAATGTAAGTCAAATAAGTCCTTTCCTCCTCAAGCTGCTAAGGACATTGTGGTTGATGTCACAATAGAAAACAAAATGGCGCAAGTAAAAGTGCAATCAAAGTCATGTTTCAAGCAATTTGGCAGTCATACCAGAAATGCAGAAAGAAGAAATATGAATAACTTCAATGTGTGGATACACCCATATGTTGTTTACTAAGTGTATTAACTTTGATTACTAAATTTTATAGTATAGAAAGTATACAATACTCACAGGATCTCAATTGAATCAAACTGCCTCTGCACTGATCATGTTATTAATTGCTACAATATTGGGCAATATTTGAAGGTTCTCCTTCCATATCCACTCTTCCAGTTACCTAGTTTTCTTTCAGTTTGCTGACTCTCCCTTACTTTCTTTTTTAATTCCTCTCATTCATTTCTTCCTTTGGTGTGCAGGTATGAACTTTTAAAATACAGGAAAAAAAACCTTGAGATAAATCTACAATAAATAGCTGTAGTGATTAGATTCCAGGGACTGTGACAAAGATACCCATGAGAACAATTCAAGGACAGAAAGAAATCAGAGGTTCAGTAGGTCCAGTCAAAGATCATGCTAATGCAGAAACACAATTGCACTGTGAAGGGCTATCTTTGAACTTCATAGAAACTCTGTGCAGGGGTGACTTGACGTGGCACTCTTGCTGACATGCTTGGCAGGCCAAGTAAGGAGGAAGCACACCTCCTTGATCAGTAGAATGCCCTGCCAAAAGTCAGTCCTTAAGGACACAGAAGTGCACTATAGTTTACTCGCTATGATTAGGTTGTGGTTTGTCTCCTGATGAAGTATATATATACATATATTTCAGCTAAAAGTTATTTTCATAACAACAGGCTTCTTGTTTAGATTAACTAGGGCACAAAACTCTTGAAATAATTTGTAACAAAGTTGGTAGTTTCTGTAGCTATTTCAAGTATTATGAGAACCTAGCTTGGATTGTGTTTTGAGTATTATTAAAGAGCACTGGCTTTGCAATGAAGTATGCAGCTGTATCTTCTATTCTGCATCCCTTGTGTTCTGATTTCTGTGGCACTACCCAGGGTCGTCCGTAACCGATGTAGTTGAGGAAGGGACCCCAACAATTGGCACCTGAAACAGGGAACCTGAAAGAATGTCAGGAGTGTTGGAAAATAAGAAAAGTAATTACAGGGTAATGGGACAAGTTAACTTTCCTTTGCTTCTGTCTATGCCTAAGCATTTGCTGGAAACTCATGGCACCCATGTGTCTATATCAGACTTAGAGAGGTGTCTTGAAACTATCAAGGAATATAATCCTTGGTTTCCCTCATATGAGAATTAAAGGGATATGGAAAATTGGGATTGGGTTCGGATAAATGTGGAGAGGAGGCTGCGAACTCAAGGACAGGAATGACCTTGTGGTCAGATACTGACTGACCATCTGTGCTGTGCTTTGTTCTGCTTTTGTATTTAAGGANAAGTATGCAGCTGTATCTTCTATTCTGCATCCCTTGTGTTCTGATTTCTGTGGCACTACCCAGGGTCGTCCGTAACCGATGTAGTTGAGGAAGGGACCCCAACAATTGGCACCTGAAACAGGGAACCTGAAAGAATGTCAGGAGTGTTGGAAAATAAGAAAAGTAATTACAGGGTAATGGGACAAGTTAACTTTCCTTTGCTTCTGTCTATGCCTAAGCATTTGCTGGAAACTCATGGCACCCATGTGTCTATATCAGACTTAGAGAGGTGTCTTGAAACTATCAAGGAATATAATCCTTGGTTTCCCTCATATGAGAATTAAAGGGATATGGAAAATTGGGATTGGGTTCGGATAAATGTGGAGAGGAGGCTGCGAACTCAAGGACAGGAATGACCTTGTGGTCAGATACTGACTGACCATCTGTGCTGTGCTTTGTTCTGCTTTTGTATTTAAGGAGTTTCTGAAATAAACCCTGGGCTGTTTGGCTGCTTTAGCATGACTGGACACACCTCCCGATTCTATCCTGTCTTCTGACTTTTCTTTGGCCTCGAGGATCCCCTATCGAGGAACCCTAGCTGACCTTGTAGGAGCAGATCCTACAGGTGACATCCAGCTGTGCAGCTTTCTGGGAAGGGGTGTCTTCATAGGGACACCACAAATTCCAAGGGTGCTCTGAGGTGCATTAAGGATATCCCAGGAATATCAGCAGTTGCATGGTGTAAAAATAAAAAAGAGGTTAGCAGTGCAACATGAAAAAACAAGTAAGAAGTTAAGTCAAGTATAATTGTAAAATAAGAAGTAACCTGTATATAATTTTAAAAAAGTTAAATATAGGTCAGGAAAATAGCAAAGAGGTGTTTGTACATTACTTATGGATGTTTTCAAGGTCAAGAGTATTAAGGAAGGACAACAATTGCATCAGTTTTTGAAATGTATAAAAGATGTGTGCTCCTGGTTTCCCTACAGAACGGAGTATAAATCTAGAGCTTTCAAAAGTTGTGTGTGCATGTTTTCTTGGTCTGTGTTTTGACTGTTACTATGTTGCTGTTTTATGTGATTATGTTTCTAAAAATGTTAANTTTCTTTGGCCTCGAGGATCCCCTATCGAGGAACCCTAGCTGACCTTGTAGGAGCAGATCCTACAGGTGACATCCAGCTGTGCAGCTTTCTGGGAAGGGGTGTCTTCATAGGGACACCACAAATTCCAAGGGTGCTCTGAGGTGCATTAAGGATATCCCAGGAATATCAGCAGTTGCATGGTGTAAAAATAAAAAAGAGGTTAGCAGTGCAACATGAAAAAACAAGTAAGAAGTTAAGTCAAGTATAATTGTAAAATAAGAAGTAACCTGTATATAATTTTAAAAAAGTTAAATATAGGTCAGGAAAATAGCAAAGAGGTGTTTGTACATTACTTATGGATGTTTTCAAGGTCAAGAGTATTAAGGAAGGACAACAATTGCATCAGTTTTTGAAATGTATAAAAGATGTGTGCTCCTGGTTTCCCTACAGAACGGAGTATAAATCTAGAGCTTTCAAAAGTTGTGTGTGCATGTTTTCTTGGTCTGTGTTTTGACTGTTACTATGTTGCTGTTTTATGTGATTATGTTTCTAAAAATGTTAAGTGGTACTGGTACCTGTTTGTCTGTCATTACTGTATATTTTTATCTATTCACCTTCTTTTTTATCCTGAAAGAGATGAGGCAGGCAGCCTCTGTCTTTAGCCTCCCATGAAAAAAATAACCTAGTCAAGGTCTTGAAACCCAGGGTTTTCTTTTCGATCTCTAAGGAGAGGCATGACACCTTCCTTTGTTGTTCTCTGGCCCAGAGCCTGCCAGCAGCTCCTGCAGAGGGTAGGGGTGCATGTGTATGCTCACGTGGGCAGAGATATACAGGGAGTCATGCTCATGTGAATGGGGCAGCAGAGAATTGTCTTCTTGCAGTTAAGGAGCTGCAGGGATGTCAAACAAAATATCTGATTGTGGCCAGAGAAGTTAAAAGTGATCCACACATCTGGGATGAGCTCAATTCTCATAAGGGTTTCCAAATGGAGGTAACAATTGTATGTTGGCACAATGTGAGGGATTTTTTAAACATTCCAGTGAAAGAATATGTTCACACAAATCTCCAATCAAGGGATTTATTTGAGAGGGAAGAAATCAGGAGTATAAATGCCAGTGTGGAATGAGGCAACTGCATACTGAATTTGCATATGGCTCATATAGGGTTTCTTAAAACCAGGGGGCATCAAAGGAGATTTTGAAGGAGGGAATTCGTTAGATTTGATTCCCCGATCCTGAACAAGATCAGAGATGGGCTGGATTTTATACTGAGGGGTTGGTTACATTTGTGCTCACTTGGAGAAGGGTAGAATGTGGGGCTTTTTATTTGGTTGTGTTTTGAGAGGGTGTTTCTTTCACTGGCATTTTTTAATGTTGGGGCTGTTTTCAGGGATATGTTGTTCCTTTAGCTAGTTCTAGATTCAGAGAAAAAGTGCTTGCCTTTGGCTCTGCTTTCATGGCTGAGGTGTGTTTCTTTTACTAGCCCGTTCTCCTACCCATAAGATTCCAAAAAAGGTTTTGCACATTAGTTTGCTGGTTCAAACAAAATCAAAAGAGCTATTATATTGCTTGAACAGATTTTACACTATCCATATTTTTTCTACACAATAACTGATGTTGGTTAACTGACTGTATGTGTGTTGGCTTAAGATCTTTAAAAAATAAGTTATAAAAAGCCCTCAGTTTCTTCCACAGGTCCAAATGATTAGAGTAATATGCATAAGCTTTATCAGATTGATTACACACAAAAGACTTACTCCTGTATGAAGTACAAAACATTAAAACACTAAATTCACTTATGGTAGAGTTTCACTATAGTATGATTTTTCTCATGGTTTTAAAGAATACACACTTTAAATTCATAGTTTTTCTGCATGATGGTTTATTTTATGTATTTGCAGATGATTGTGACAAAGGATTTACCAGATTCCACTCACAAGTTATTTCTCCAGTCTGTGTTCTTTTATACATTTGAAGATGAATAAGATGTGAAAAGTCTCTCTTACACTGATATACATTCACAAAATTTCCCTACACTGTGTGTTCTTTTATTACCTTGAAGAGTACAGAGGTCTCCAAAGGCCTAACCACACTGACTACATTCATAGGGTTTTTTCTTGCTCTGTGATATTTTGTACATTTGAAGATGACTGTGTTGTGCACAGGCCTTACCAAAATGATTACAATCGTAGGGTTTCACTATGTGCTTTTTTATGCAATTGAAAAAGAGTGCGACTTGCAATGGCATGATCAGACTGATAACATTCATAGGGTTTCCTTCTCTCGAGTATGTTTTCTTTTATGCCAGAGAAGACTACTTTGAAATGCAAAGGCCTTATCACATTGATTACATTCATAGGGTTTCTCTCCAGTATGTGTTCTTTTATGCACTCGAAGATGACTGTGACATGCAAAGGCCTTACCACACTGATTACATTCATAGGGTTTCTCTCCTGTATGTGTTCTTTTATGACTTTGAAGATGACTGTGACGTGCAAAGGCCTTACCACACTGATTACATTCATAGGGTTTCTCTCCAGTATGTGTTCTTTTATGCATTTGAAGAGTACTCTGATCTGCAAAGGCCTTACCACAATGATTGCATTCATAGGATTTCTCTCCAGTATGTGTTCTTTTATGCTTTTGGAGATGACTGTGCTGTGCAAAGGCCTTACCACACTGATTACATCCATAGGGTTTCTCTCCAGTATGTGTTCTTTTATGCACTTGAAGATGACTGAGATATGCAAAGGCCTTAGCACACTGATTACATTCATAGGGTTTTTCTCCAGTGTGTGTTCTTTTATGATTTTGAAGAGTACTCTGAGCTGCAAAGGCCTTACCACACTGATTACATTCATAGGGTTTCTCTCCACTATGTGTTCTTTCATGGTATTTAAGAGCACTGTACTGTGCAAAGGCCTTACCACACTGATTACATCCATAGGGTTTTTCTCCAGTATGTGTTCTTTTATGCTTTTGAAGATGACTTTTTTGGGCAAAGGCCTTACCACATTGATTACATTCATAGGGTTTCTCTCCAGTATGTGTTCTTTTATGCTTTAGAAGATTACTCTGAGCTGCAAAGGCCTTACCACACTGATTACATTCATAGGGGTTTTCTCCAGTGTGTGTTGTTTTATGGTATTGAAGAACACTGTACTGTGCAAAGGCCTTACCACACTGATTACATTCATAGGGTTTCTCTCCAGTATATGTTGTTTTATTCAATTGAAGATGATTATGTCGTGCAAAGGCCTTAGCACACTGATTATATTCAGAAGGTTTCTCTCCAGTATGTGCTCTTTTATGGTTTTGAAGACTACTCTGAGCTGCAAAGGCCTTACCACACTGATTACATTCATAGGGTTTCTCTCCAGTGTGTGTTCTTTTATGCTTTTGAAGATCAGTTTGAGATGCAAAGGCCTTACCACACTCACTGCATTCATAGGATTTCTCTCCAGTATGTGTTCTTTTATGACTTTGATGAATTTCATAAAGAACAAAGTCTTTATCACCTTGACTATATTCATAGGTTTTTTTCCCAGTGTGTTTTCTTTTAAGCCCTTGAATACGACTGTGATAAGCAAAGGCTTTTCCACACTGCTTAATTTTAGACCTTTTTCTTCCAGTATGTGTTTTTTCATTCCATAGCAGGTGAGTGTCATAAGACAAGGCTTTAATACAGTGAGTATACACTGAAAGTTTCTTCTCACCATTTTGATTTCTTTCAATCCTGCAAGGATAATTGGCACATTTAAAAGCTTTACCACATTCAATACACTGTTGATCCTTATATCTGTATGAATTAAATTATAACTTATTCCAATTCTAAAAAGAAATTAGTTATTAAGGTTTCATAACTCTGTTTAAAATGTTTGCTTTTTAATTAGGGGTCAGTTTGCATCTATGAAAATAAGTATGATGATAAATTCCTATTTTTCATGGTTTACCTTTTTCACATTTACAAAAATATTTTAATATGATATTATTCACATTTTTGAAGAAAACTGATTAAACTGAGATCTTTAAAAACTTTACTGCCTACATAAATTTTACTATACTGTGAATCATATTACATTTGCTAAGTGAACTAGGACATTCAGAAGTATTTGCACAGACCTAGAATTCATTGTAATGGTTATATATTAATAATGATGGTAGAAAACCATCAGTATTGTATACTTGAATCAAATTCAACAAGTATACTCTACATGGGAACTACTGCTTATCTTCTGTTTGTTCTTGAGGAGAGGTTGTTAAACCTTTCCATACACCTATGCTTATACGCTTATATCAAGGGGAGTGTATGATACACATAGGAAAGGAAGAATAATTCACATACATGAAATTGAGGTATATGGATTTGTGAGAATTTAATAACCATCTATGCACTTAAAGCTGTGCTTATTTGCATTGTTGCTTTTATTTAAAAGTTCTAGGACAAAGTGCAATCTCATCAGAGGCACATTGTTATCAAATTGCACATGAAAAGTACCTTGCATATCTTCTAGAGCATTGCCAATGTTCTTCAGTGTTATGGTCTTCCCCAATGTATCCTAAAATACAGTACCAGAATATATGTTATATCATTTAACAATGTGCAACATTTAGCTTATTATCTTAAGTGCACCTAAGAACTATGACTGCTTTATTCACCTCATTCTCTTTCTAAATCAAATTGTAGAACAACACCCTTAACCAAGGAAAAGTTGTTTCCATATTTTGAAACATGAAGAAAATTCATTTTTACCTATAGAAATGAGATTCCTGTAGGTCTCCAGCATCACATCTTTATAGAGATTCTTCTGGGAAGGATTCAGCAAATTCCACTCTTCCCGAGTGAAGTTGATATGCACATCATCATAGGTCGCTGCCTTCTAAAATATACAACACATGTGTAAAATGGACAGCATGAGAGTGACAAAGTTGGAACTACATACTTCTTTCAGAGTATAGACATATGATTCTGGTGTTCCTTACTCTCATTCCATGACATAGACAGTAACTTTAGAGGGAAATTGAAATGCAGAGTCAACTCTGTCATTTCTGTACCCTTTGTATGGGATACCACCTCATAAGAGCGACATCTATTGAGAGGAAGGGGCAATGGAAAAGATCAACAGTAAAAAGTATGCATGAGAAAACTGTATGAAGAGTTACAGACCACATACAAAAAAAGTAATAAGGACACACTGGATGTATTGGTATAATGTGCCTTTAACCACAACACTCAGAAAAAAGAGGTGGGTAAATTTGTCTTAGACTTGAATCCCAGTCAAGTCTATGCAATCAGGTCCAGGACAGGTGGAAGTACACATTAAGACCTTGTCTCCATTGCAAAAATCAGTGAAACAAAGAATGGGATAGAAAGAACAGAAAGGTATTTGTTGAAGTTCTTACAAATAATTTTGCATTCACTCCAGTTCTGTATTCATCTTCCAGACATCTGAAGTGCCATAGTTTAAATTGTAGTACCAATAACATTCTGTTGAAAGCAACTTCATGTATAAAGCAGCTAAAATAGACAGATGAAAGCACTAGAAATATAAATGTTGGTCATAAATAATCAACACAGAGCTGGAGAGAGGACAGAGTGATTCAGAGTTCTTGCTGGTCTTCAATGGAGGTGGGCACATTTTCCAGTACTTACATGGGGATCACAACTTTCCACTGTTCCATGATCAGGAATTCTGAGATCTTTTGATCACTTTGATGACCAGGTACCAATGTAATGAATATCCATGCAGACACATAAAATAGTCATATTGATTTAAAAAAAATCAAATCAAACATAACAAGCCAGAAGAAGTTCATGCACCTGCAATTAACTAACTCAGAATGCTCAGGCAGTATTAATGTCATAAATATATGGCATCCTGGGAGTCAGAGTGATACCCTATTTCAAATTTTAAAATTCAAGATATGCGTGAAGCTAAGCACAGCAGCATATGCTTGACATATAAAAAACCTATATTCCAAGGCTATCACCCAATAATATAAAAATGAATAGAGCCAGAAATGATGCACCTCCCCCTTTACTTTCAGGAATTTGGAGCCACACAGTAAGGGCTACTTAGATAAGCAAACAAAACAATTAAAATAGCAGGTTGCCAAACTCCTTAAAAGCAACTGTTTCTGCTATATCTCAGTTTTACCTACAGAATATAGGTAAGATATAGAATGTAGAGATCAAGCCTATAATGATGGCAAAAGCATTTTAGTATAAGTAGGAAATTGTCAATTAATGACAAGCACAAAACAGTAGATATAAATGTCAGGAAAGTAGTTCAGGGTATTGAGACTCATCACATACAATGAGGAATTTATCTAGACAGGCTTCTCCTACTAAAGATTCACAGGAAATTGAAGAAAGCCAACAAGGAGAGAAACTTGTTCAAATACATGATCTTTTCTGGGAGGTTCATTCAATC
>LOEQ01008989.1:30490-48151 GCA_001685075.1 Bramus lutescens | reverse complement strand
ACCCTTAAAATAAATACCCCTTTAATTCCCAACTGGTGTGGGATTGTTTATGACTTACGCCTACACCCATAGGTTCAGATATTTGAATAATTGGTCTCCAAATGGTGGACCTGTTCAGCAAGTATTAGGATGTGTGGCTTTGTTGGAGATGTGTCACTGGGGGTGGGTTTTGAGGTTTCAAACTAACCCACAACATTCCTGGTTAGTTCTCTCTACCTGGTTGTTGTATCTCAAGATGTAAGCTCTTGGCTACTGCTCCAGCACCATGCCTGCCTTCCTACTACCGTGTTTCCATTGTAATGGTCATCAACTCAGCCTCTGAAACTGTAAACTCTGTATTCTGTAAATTGTCGTGGTCATGGTGTCTCTTCACAGCCATAGAAAAGAACCAAGACTGCAATCACAAAACTCCCTCATAAAGTTAAAAGGGAGTTATGATGCTGAATAATGCGTCTGCTAAGATTGCACTCCATGAAAACAAAATCAGCAATTTGTGTAGACATTTGCACTTGTGTGCTTATCAAGGCACTGTTCAGAACAGCCAAGAATGTAGTTACCATGAGTATTTGCCAGTGGAACATGAATAAGAAAATGTTGGTACACATACATGCACAAACATGCTTTAAAAAGGAGATGCTACACTTGGGCCCAGGTAGACAAACTTCCATGAAGTTGTGCTAAGTGGGACAAACCAAAGAGGAAAAATCCAATACTATGTGACTTCGATATAAAATCTAAAAGAAAAGTTTTTTAATTGGATACCTAGAAGCAGAGAGTAGAGCAGGGGGTCCTAGGTACAGGGGAAAGGGAACAAAAGGATATAAAAGTTGAGGTACTCAGGTAAATAAATGTAGAAGCTTAGTGTGCAGGGTGCAGCTATAGTTAACAGTGCAATGTTGTGCACTAAAAATCTGCTAAGACAGCAGAGTTAGGATGTTCTTACCACAGCAATAGCAGCAGAAAGGTAGCTATGTGGGTGATGGACTTAAGACAACAGCAGTAATAGTTTCATATGTGCATGAAATCATCATTTCCCATGTCTTAAACATATACAGAATTAAATTGAGGTAGCTCACCATGACTAGAGATATACACTTGAAGAAGAGAGTAAAATATGCAAGCAAACCGTCTGAACTCTGTGAGCAGAACCCAACCGAGGTGCTTAAGGCTTAGTTGTTAGGATGGGAATGATGGTGGCGGTAGTGTGGGAAGTGCTGGTTGCAATCACGAGCCAGTAGGGCCTGAGCCAGGGACAACCGGCAAATGTGGCAAGCTTGACCAGATTAGATCCCTTTTACACATTCCTCATACCAGGACCAAAATATAAAATAATAAAATAAAGTAAAAAAGAGAAGCACTGTGAATGAAAATACCAAAGAGACAGAAATTTCTCATAGTGAAAAGGAGACTCCCAGGCAAAGGGGTGCTCACTAAACAGCAAGAAAGGTGGACAGCGGAAAAGGACCACACATAGAGATGAATGTGTTGAGGAACTGATAAGTTCAAGGTCAGCATTGTGGGTATCTGTTATATTCCCATATATTGAAGTAGAGTAGGGTAGAAAAGATCAGTTACTAGATATTGATTTATTCAGTCATTTATTTAAAACACTGCTTGTACTGCCAATTTGACAAGTGTGGCTCTTTTGCTACCTGGAACAGAATGACTGAGAAATAGTTGAAGCAATGAACCATTGCCTTTAAGAATCTGTCGCCAACCATATGTGCTTCTGTAAAATCTTGCTTGCCTGCACACCCCATCTTGTGGTCTTAGAGTATAGAATGAGAATACAAACCAGACCTGGGATCAAAGCCTTTCAGGACTATCCTGGCTTTTGTCCAGCAGTGACTTCTCTCTTCTGCTTTCACTGGTGTTGAGCACTTATTCCAGAAAGATCCCTGCAGCTGTATAAAGACGTGAATAAAATGCAGCCTGGTGTTTCAAGGCTGTAGTAGGTAAACAACAATTGATTCACTTTATCTTATTTTATTGAACCAGGGTCTTTCTGTGTAGCCCAGAATGAGTTCAAACTTGCAACAATGTAACAATGTTCTTCTGCCTCCTACATTCTGAATACCTGGCTTGCACTGCCTCTCCTGGCTCAAAGATTTTAATTTTTCCAGGGTTTCAGGACCAAATTATCAAAACTAGAATTAAAAGTACAAACTCAGTTGAAAAAGTACACACACGCACGCACGCACACACACACACACACACACACACACACACACACACTAGCAGTCAGAAGAATTAAATATTCCTGGAATTCCTGGCTGGGTGCTGATCCCTGTGTACATCATTGCTGTTCCCTGAGTGACTAAATCACTGTTGTAGGGAAGTTATGACAGAGAAGCTCTTCCACAGACTCAAAGGAACCTAGACATTGCTGAAAGGTAGTCATACTTTTCAAAAAACAATGACAAGAATCTTGGGACACAAAATCCTCATCAGTGGATTCCAGGGTGCAGAATTTACTCTGCAGGCCTGGTGTACCTTTTAGCTCATGTCCTCTTAGGTCTGGAGACTTAATAATTTACACCCAACCCAAGGCATCTACAGACACAGAAACCTGGGAGTTAATATTTACCTAGTTCTTAGAAGTGTGTCTGGCAAATAGCAAGTATGTATAAGTGTTTGTTAAATAAATAGATGTCTTTGAAAATTATGACTGCCTTTTCAACAAACTGTTATTTGTTTTTTTAAAAAATTCTGCGGCTTATTTGCCATGAAAAAAAAATCACCAAGTCAAGTAGGACAATTTCCAGCTGGCACTCACTGGAGTGGGCCACCAAGGGTTTGTCAGTCCAGAATTGCCAAGTCTAGAGTGTATCAGTGATGAGGCTGGACCTCATGTAGGAACCCTGGCTGGCTGATACTCTTGCAGTACTTAGATGAAATCTTGTTCTTTCTGAAGGCTTGCATCAGTGAACTGTGACTTTGATTTCTTTTTGTCTGATAGTTGGTTTTGTTTTTTCTCTTTTAAATTTTATTGTTTTCTTTTTGATAATTTTATACACAAATATAATACATTTTACTTATTCTCACTCCTCAGCTCTCTCTCCTACCTCTGTTTTACCAGCCTCCTGTCTAAGTCTCTATTCCACATTCATGGATTTTGTGTTGTTTCGTGACTTGCTGAGTTCAATCTGAGCCATTTGTGTGACCATGAGTTTGGAGCTATCCACTGGAGCCTGGTGAGCTCACCAGTGGGCTTTCATCTGAAGGCAGCAAACGCCCCACCCCAGAATCCATCCATAGTCAGTAGTTCAGCAGAGAGAGAGACCGTGTGACAGGCAGACACTGGGGCGAACTCTCCCATTCTCACACCTTCAGAGCTGGCTCACCGCCACCCCCACCAATGGGGTCAGCTCTCCTGTGCTGCCCAGGTGCGTAAAGGACCGGTTCTTCTTCCTAATGCTGCTGCCAGTGAAGGGCAGGGTCAGCTCTATGCATCTCTGTCTTCATTGTTTCCAGTGGTAACGGGAGTCGCAGGCGTCAACAGGCCACCATGGTTGACTGTGTCAGGTCCATGGACCTAGACAGGCCCACGGCAGCAGTCCACGCCCAGACATTACTATGACCCTTGGGTGTCAAGCAGGCTACCCAGGTTGGCCAGCATCTCACTAGCCTCAGCCCTTCAGACCTTCCTTTCCCCTCAGCACATGAACCTTTCTGCGCCCCCTCCCTTCTTTCTCTCTCTCCTATTACTCCACCATCTCCTGGCTCACCGTAATGGTACCTGATCACTCAGCACCACAGGTACCAGGCAGCTGGTGCTTTGATCTCTGCCTGCCCCAAATGAGTATCCTGAGCTGGAACTATAGATGCCCTCCATAACCCTGGACCTCATGGTGCCAGGCCTGTCTGAAATTTTTGTGGATGATGAAAAAGATGGATCCCATTTTTTAATTCAGTTAACTAACTTGTACATTTTAATTGGGATATTGAAACCTAATTAATATCGAGAGTTAGTATTGCAATTGTTACTTTGATTTTGTGGTATTTATATTTGTTTTCTTGATTATTTGCAAAATAGCTGCCTTTGCATTATTTATTTAATTTCCTGTGCTTCTCAAGCACACTTGCCATTCACTTTGGCATGAAATATTCCCACCAGTATTCTCGGTAGGGCTGCCTTGATCCTGAATACTTCAAGCTTGATTTCTGTTGCTGTTGCTGCTGCTGCTGTTCTTGCTGCTGCTGTTGCTGTAGAGATTTTTTTCCTTCTCCTTCAATTGTGACAGACAGTAGTCAGGGGTGGTGTCTGTGGTTGAGAACTTGAACTGTGTTGTTTCAAGCTTTTCTGAATTTTAAAGTTCCCAGTGAGAAATCAGTTGTTACTCTGAGGGGCTTGCATTTTTGTGCACACCTGGAGCCTTCAGTCTTGTGGTATTCAATGCCTCTGTTTTGTGTAGTTTTAACTGAATATGATACGGTGGGTTTCCTTTCTGGTCCTGTCTGGTTTTCTGTGCACCTAAATGGAGACTTCCTCCCTTAAGTTTAGGAAATTTTCTTCTGCTGTTTTATTGAAGTTTTTTATTTTTATTTTTTTTTATGCCTGTGGCCTGGAATTCATCTCCTTCTATGCCCGTAAGTGGTGGAGTTAATCTTTTCTTGGGATCTCAAAGTTCCTATGAGTTCCACTCATGTGCACTTTTGCAAACTTGTCGTTTTTCTTGGTTGATTGACTCAGTCTTTCTCCTCTAGCTTCAAGCCCTGAGTGGCTGCTCCAGGATCCCTGCTGCTGGGGAAGCTTCCCACTGAGTTTCCTCATGGACCTCCTGAGTCATTCACTCCCAGCTTGATTGCAGTGTGAGCTCCCTTTGGCCTGTCTATCTCTTTACTAAATGAAAGTTTCATATCCTGGTGGGTGGGAGGTTTGGAAAAGCGTGGGGGAGGGGCTGGGTCTCTTAGTCTGTCAGTGGGTTGGGGTCCTGTAATTATCCTAGGGCCAATGACTGTTTTAGAGCACAGATATTCAGTTATTTTAGACAAGGAAAAGTAAAATGAACTAAGCAAAAATATTTCCTTCTCTAAGAAGATACTGTAGTTCTTTTCAATGCTTGTCCCACGTCTTCCCCAATGTATAGCAGAAACAATTCAGGGCAGAAAGAATCCCAGTTGGTCCAAGACAATTAAGAAAAGCCATCCTTTCAGGTGATTGAATTGGGATGATTCATCCCAATAGAAGATAGGATTTTCTTTTTTAATCAAAAAGCTGTGAAGAAGCTGTGTATTTTCTCCCCCTGATACAAATGCAGGAGCAAACATTTTGACTTCTCCCAGGTGAATGCCTCACACAGAAAGCTACTGGGAGATGAGCTAACACATAAAGTAGGCAGAACAGAGAGAAGGCAAAGCCACAGAGTCAGGGTCCCAGATGCAGTGTAAGGAAGGCTCCACCTCTGGGTTTTCAAGCAACTAACCACACATATAATTTATTTGTTTTGTTTATTTTTATTTTTTTAAATTATAATTAGATAATTTTCTTCTTTCCTTTTCTTCTCCAAATTCTCCCATACACCCTCATTGCTCTCTCTCTCCAATTCCTGGCCTCTTTTTCCATTAATTGTTGTGATAAATATTGTATATTGTAGTATATATGCACATTTTATATATATATATTGTATATTGTACTATATTTGTGTATATTTTATATAATGTACATATTACAGTATGAGGTATTTATGCATTCAGGAATAATAAATATCATATCATATATCAATATGTAATATTATATGTACACACATATATAACCTGCTCCTTCTATATAATGTTAATTGTATGTATATGTTTTCAAGCTGATCATTTAGTGTTTATATTGTGTATGTGTGTCTTAGTGTATGTATGTATGTATGTGTGTATGCATATGTGTTCAAATGTACATGCATTTGTATGCACCTCTGTTGGGAATTGTGCAGCCTAGTTTCAGATCAGCATGTGATTACCTGTCCAATGAGTTTCTGTGTGGCAACAGACTCTCACTTGGCAAGGACCAGAAGCACACGGCACAGTGTAGGAATTTGTGAAGTTCAGGCACCTTGCAGGCTCTTTTCTCTCTCACTGTACTGGTGATTCCTTGGGTGGATTTTACTTTTCCTTTGTCAGTCACACATACAGCAGCTGTAACTTCCCCTGGAAACTCTGCTCCTTTTCAAATATTTCCCCCTAGGATTAAACAGGGGGCTGACGCTTCTCAAATCTCTTATCTGGAATTACTAACCACAGCTCCTAATCCTGGGAACTTTCTGATTGAATAGAGATAGTTAGGAACATATGAGAAAGCAACGATTAGAATATTAATCATACCTCACAGTTCTGGAAAGGAGAATAGGACATACATACACAGAATAGGAAAAAGGCCTCAGGAATACACATAGTGCCAACCTTTGAGAATAAGTTCCCTGGACACCAAGCATATAGAATCAATAAGAAGATCTAGTATATTCTGATGGGACAGGTAGATCCATGTTTACCATACATGGGAGCATACACTGCAGAGAGAAGTATGGTCTAGTGAGATGGGAAACGAGTGCCTTATCAAAGTCTGCCTTTTACAGAGAGATTGAGACATGGGACCCTCTTGTAGAAAAGGCAACTATATAAAAATATATCTTGCAGATATGAAAGAATTGTTTGGGTTTGAATATTGTTGCTCTTAAAGCATTGTGTCCATACCTATTATTTTAACTTTGTAACCACAAGTAGCTGCCAGCTGACATGAGGGCTGTGAGAGCAAAATGCGTCTGGCTGGATATTTACTTAAGACCTGCAAACAATGCTAGGCTCTGCATCCAGAATATGCAGGGGTGGGAAGGTGTATTTGGGGAGCGTAAAGGGGAACAATGGGGGCTTTCATAATGATCATAATGTATTCCTTAAATTGTGATGTATTTCTTAAAGTCAAAAATAGAAGCCAATGATTAAGCTGTTCAAGTAATCCTGGTAAGAAAAACTGTGTAAGTATATAGAAAGATGGCCCAGGCTATTTGGGGCCACTTGAGTGCTACCCACTTGGTGGTCAGAAGTTTTCCTTGTGCTGACATCCCTTGCCCGCCTCAGGACCTGAGCCATAGCCAAGACTGGACCCCGGCACACCTCCGCGTGAAAACAAGAGGTTGGTGTGGTATGTCTTCCTCAATCACTCTCTGCCTCATAGTTTAATGAACCTAGAGCTCACCGGGTCAAGACTAACTGGCCAGTAAGCACCCAGAATTCTCCCGTTTCAGCCTCCCCAGAGCTGAGATTATCAGCAACACACCGTCATGTTCTCCTTCTGCATGAGGTTGGGAATCCAAGCTCGGATTCTCGGCTTGTGCAACAGGCGCTTTAGCAGCTGAGCTGCCTCCCACCCGCTAATGTCTTAAAGAATTGTTAGAAATTAATGCATTTTTGTCATTCATATTTTGACACTGGAAATGTAGAATTGTCTGTGCTATGGGAAAAGGGGGTGGTGCTTTTCCATCCTTGAGCGGGAAATCAGTAGTCCTGTTTAGCTAAATTGTTTTAATCACCAGTAAATACTGGACAGTAGAAAGCACATGCCATAAAGAAAGTTATTGCCCATATCTCTGGTGCCTTTTTCATGACTTCACTGACATGAGTTTAGCCTCCCAAGGTGGAGAAAAGAACATTCCTCACACCTGCTGCCTTTCTGAAAGGAAACCCAGATTCCTGGCTGCCAGAAGGCAAGGTCTCACTGAGCTTACATGCTGTTTCAATCTACACTGTGTAAACACTCACAGAAATAAATACCTTATTAGTCATCTTGTGCCGTATAGCATACTAACTCAGCATTTCATATATAATGACTTGCTAAACCTATGGGTCGACTGGGATGGCTGTGGTTCAGGACATAGCTCTACCTCTGGTCTTCTAGATCCACAGGCCTACAAGCTAAAGTTCACACCGAGATGTCAATTCTACAGAAGAGAGCACATGAAGGCATGGGGACAGTCAAAGTATCACGTGTGGGCTTCTCATTGGCTAAATGCAAAGTCAAATGGTAGAGCTACAAAGTTATTGACAAAGAGAAAAAGACGGAGGGCAAACCTCATGCAAAAGGAGAACATGATGGTGTGTTGCTGATAATCTCAGTTCTGAGGAGGCTGAAACGGGAGAATTCTGGGTGCTTACTGGCCAGTTAGTCTTGACCCGGTGAGCTCTAGGTTCATTAAACTATGAGGCAGAGAGTGATTGAGGAAGACATACCACACCAACCTCTTGTTTTCACGCGGAGGTGTGCCGGGGTCCAGTCTTGGCTATGGCTCAGGTCCTGAGGCGGGCAAGGGATGTCAGCACAAGGACAAGTGCCAGCACCCACTACCTCATCAGCCACTAGGATTTCTCAGGTCACCGTGATGAACACATACAAGCTCCGGCAAAGGGAGATGGCAAAGCCTTTCCTTCAACCTTACTAAGACAACTAGCTGTCATGTCAGCTGAACTGGGGACATGGTGTTGAAGGGTGGCGAACGTTCATAATTAGTATCTGTAGTCATGTGAGTTATCCTCTTCTAAGACTTCCCTGCACTAGAGGGATAAAAACCTTTCTTGGAAACTCAGTGACATCCCTTCCTGCCTCCATTATATGCTTTTTCCAGATAGCTGCACCAATACATATCAAGTCTTTGAACAGTCAATATGATTTTATAAGAATATACCAAAAAATTCTCGATAAATCAAAATATTGTACTCATTCTGGTCATCTTTGAATACAAAACACTGGAAATATTTTCAAACACCCAACTCCGTCAATTTGTGGAGTCTACATTTCAATCCCTTCTGGGTTATTCTAGACAGATGGTCTATATGGGAAAATGAAAACAACATAAACCATGATATTTTGTGTCTAAAAACAAGAAAATGCTTTCAAGTATTTCAACAGATTTTCACTAAACTACATGAATTAACATTGCTAAGGGTCTTAGGAACACTACGAATGAAGGTGGATTCATTTAGGACACACTATTCACAAGGGGAAATTTGTCCAGTGTTTCAAAGCATGCAACCACCTGCTTCTTTGTGATGTTCTATAAAATAGTGGAGTACATCAAGGTAGTCTGGATACCAACCAAGTGTTGTTCTTGGACAACAAAACAAAGAAAAGCTGTGGTTTTTCCAGGAACAACCTCCCAGGAAAGGAAACCTGTTCCATGAGGGGAACGACCAGTTTGGCCAGCACAATGCCCTCACTCTCAGAACCAGGAAGCTGTGAGCTGACCCCCAAGCTTACCAGTGCCTACACGTCTAGGCTGGGCTGAGAACCACAGAGGTCAAATGGGGTGGTGGCTGCTTCGCTGTCTCCTTCGACTTCCAAGACAAGGTCTCCCTGTGTCACATAGGCTAGCCTTGAACTCTTGAGCTCCATGGTCTGAGATTATAGGTATACCTCCTCAACCTGCTAAACTTCTTTTCAATTCTTTGGGCAAGTCTTTGCTATTCAGTAGGAAGAATATAGCTTTGCAATTTATTTCCCATACGTCTAGATTGCTAATACACATTTTCTCATAATATAACCAGGAATAACAGTTTTTTAAAATTCTCACTTTTCTGTTACCTGCAGTTTATGAACTCAGTATAGAGCACAGATGGCCTCATGTTCGCTAGAAGTTCCATAAATATTCTAAAAGGATTTAAGAAATGGCTGGGCTGCTTCAAGCTCTATCACTACAGGATTCCCTTGGAAATAGATGGTAGATACAAAACCAGGAAGTCAAGAAGACACCCTGTTCTAATAGACCCTGTTCCTCAATCAAACTCGAGACAGACACAGAGCAGTCATCCACGCCAAGAAATGGCCTTTGCTATCTGAATAACTTACTTGATTTCTCTGTGTGCTGGCATTATGACTAAAGCAATATTTCAGCATTTTTGCAACATGATAAGAAATTTGGATCATTGGCTTAATTTATATTCCCATTTAAATAGAAAGCTTATAGCAAATGGTTTGAATAGCCAGATGGAACTAATTATTATTTGATGAATCAGTTTAGTAAAGAATCGTTTAAAACACAAATCTGTAGTGACATTTCAGAATACTCAATGAAATCACTGTACTGCATCAAGCTACCTCATGTTGCAAGTCATAATTTAGGTTCCTGAAATGCAATTTAAAATCTCTCTCGAGTGAAGGTTTGTCCAAAAGAGAACAGATGTACAACATTGCCATTCAGGTGAATTTAATTTGAAATTCAGAATGAAGAGGCCATGTTGGGTTTTTGTTTTGTTTTGTTTTGTTTTTTTAAATTGAAAAACCTGAATTTTGAATCACATTGCTTCGCACCTTAGGTTAAATATATCTAGAGCTAGCCACTCTGGATGTGACCAGCATTTAAATCCATCTCAAAAGATTCACTATAGAAATTCTATGTGTCTATGGCCTCCCATGCAGGAATACATAGCTTGTCATCTAATGGAGAAAATGCCATTGATGTGAATAGGGAAATCAGCAGTGCTACTGAACACTCCCTAACAACCTGTGCGGGCTTTGCAAGGACGAATTATCCAGCTTCATTCAAGTGTCCTTCTTCCACAGTCCTAGTGGCCAGAAAATAAGATGGGTTTCTTTGAGAAGATGCTGACTATAATTTAGAATATATGAGTGGGGCTGCCGAACAGGACAGGAAGATTCACTAGGAACTGCCAGGGTCCATGTGGACCTGATCGCGTGGATCAATTCCTTGCTGATTGAAGCAGGAAAGCCAAACAAATGAGTTCCTCTACCTAGCTTAATGAAGTCTGGTGAGTATTTCATGGCTAAATGCCCACACCTGCCAATGCACTCAGTATGAGCTTTCCTAGTCCAACAGCTCTGATGGAATAGCTAATTTACGCTTCTTCTTTCTCCCCAAACTCAATGTTCCAAGAACACTTCACTGACATACCATAATTATGCATATTTATGGGGTGCAGCGTGATAATTTGATATATATTTACAATTAAAATAATTAGCCTTTAACTCCCTAACTATTTATCATTTCTTTATGCTGGCAACTTTCAAACTCTTCCAGTTGTTTAGAAAATGTGAAATAAATCACGGTAAACCACAGTCATTTCACTTAAGTACATTTCAAAGATGTAAAGTAAGTCTCCTCGTTCCAAGTGTAACACAATGATAAATGCTTATTGAGCACCCGCTAAGTGTCTGGCACTGATTAAAGCCTTTATTACTCCCTTATCCAGTACACACAGTGACCTAAAAACCAAGCTCCATAGTCATCCCCATCTCACAGAGAAAAAACCATATGAGAAAGTTTAAATAACTGGCTCAGCCAGATAGCTAGGATTTAAACACGGCTATCCAGAACTAAAATAGATGTTTTTATCAATGAACAAATGCTACAGATTATTCTGCAAATGTCCAGTTGAAGACCAAGGGGAAAAGGAAATAAATATGGCTCTTCTTTTTCCCCTTTTCCAGGTATTTCTACCTTATCCGTACCCATCAACTTATCCTTACACACACACACACACACACACACACACACACACACACCCTGGCTGCATCATCATCACCATCACCATCACCATCATTCTTTTAGGGATAAAGAAAGAATTACCGACACGGCCTCCAAAAGCAAATTGCTAATAAGCAAAGACCACCAATTTAGCTCAAAACTAAACACTACAGAGGGTAGTGAGGGTTAATCAGTTTCCGTTCCTATTTAATTCTGACCCATTTCAGCTGACGTTTCTGAAGCAGGAGGGTGAAGGGTGGGCTAGATAATTGCTCTAAAATATACTGCCTGGGGCATCAGTATTACATCAGGGAGAATTTGTTCATGGAAAACTAGAAAAAGTAATTGCCTACCCTAAATATTTCAGATGGTTACACAGAGAAAGCTCAACAAAGAAGAATGTAGGTGTGCTCAACATGGAAGAGCTCAGAAAGTTTTGACACTCTTGTAGGTTTCTGTAAGGACTTTCTAGCTTTGTACAGGAAGCGCTGAAAGCAAACAAGAATCCAGGGAGACACAGATAACGGTTCGGGGTTCCTCCCAACAATACAATTTCTGCTGCTCAGCCATCTCTTTGTTTTCACTATAAAGTTAGTGATTTAAGTTCTGTTGCCCACTGAATGTGGCTGTGTGCTTCATCTTTAGTGTTGGGAGACTGTGGTGATACCCAAGGATGTCCTTTAAGATTGCTCAAGCTAATCTGAATAGTGATGGAGCACTTCCCTTGTGCATTCTGATATTGCTGCGGTGGTCTGCATACAGCTCACTCATCCGTCCACAGGGAAGGTCCTGTGTAAAGCTTCCATTACCCACATGCTTTCAGATTTTTTTTTGTGCTTTCAGGTTTTACACCATTCTTCACATGGTCTGGGGAGGTCCCCATGTTTAAGTAGATATTTTCTCATCCATGACCCTAGATGTAGAAGTCAGCTTTGCCACCTCTTTGGTCCTGCTGCCACATGCCCCACACTCCCTGCCCTCCAATCTGGTCTCTTGTGCAGATGAGGTTCCTGGAAAAACTGTTGGCCAATATCAATTGTTTTGAGTTTGTCTTCCATTCTTGTAGCAAACACACCAGAAGTATTCAAGTACAGAGCCCACGGAGCACAGTCCTAGAACCACATGTGCCCAACAGCTGGATAACCTTCAAGGCCCCTTCAGCAACAATATCCACTATTTCCATCACACTAAGGCACCAACGCAGTAGACAACCTCCAAGCCCCCCCCACAACAACATTCCATTATGTCAATCACCCTAAGGCACCAACGCAGTAGACAACCTCCAAGCCCCCCCTCACAACAACATTCCATTATGTCAATCACCCTAAGGCACCAACGCAGTAGACAACCTCCAAGGCCCTTGACAACAACATTCCATTACGTCAATCCACTAAGGCACCAATGCAGTGATAAGGAAGAGACAGCACACAACACAAAACTGATGAGTTCAGGAAAAGACTAGATAATGTTCAGACTTTCCAGAACATGAAGGGGCAAATACATTCAGGTTTTAGACCCTTTCTAGCTCCATAACACTGCTCCCAGCAAGGAAAAGCTGGTGTGAAGTCCTGCATTCTGGTGTGCCCAGTTAAACCCATGACTCCCTTCGATCTGAAGGTCAAGTAAAGGGCGATGCAAAATGCCTGGGGTTCTGAGTGGAACTCTGAGGTAAAGTATCAGTCACTATGGCCATGCCTTTGGCGACCTTTTAGCCTTCGGATTGTAGGGGTGGGAGATTCTGAGTTGCTTTCGTGGAAGTTCACAGGAACACATACACCCCAACTGATGGGCTTCCTCGAAGCACACACCCATCCATACCCCTACCCAATAGTAACCCCCATGCCGGCTCCACTAAGCTGCTCTTTAGAGAACACTTTCTCTGTCAGCTCGCTAACCATATGCCTTGATATCCTTAGCACTTTATAGTTTACATTTGAGGAAAAAGTAAAAGTGCTAACCCAGCTTGATGAGTCCTGTATGTTTCTGGTTTACCACAAAATATTGATGTCTTCCCCAGAATTTAAAAATGATCCTGAAAGTCTTACAGCCATTGAAGACATTCGTTCACTGTACTGAGAACTTAAAAAGACATTCTAAGAGGGTTCTCAAAATGTTTTCCTGATGATGACATCAGCTGACAGCGTTTACTGTCTCGCAAGACAACGATCTTGAGATTCCCGCACTTGCATGAAAATGTAACACGTGGCTTGGGTCACTTTTGTTTGTCCCTTACTTGTCTCAATGTAGGTTATTCAGCCCTCATAACACTTTGATTCAGAAAGAGCTTGACACAGTATATAATAAGCAGTAGAATACAAGGAAGAAAAAGAATTAAAAGCTAAGTGAAACAAGAAAGAAGGAAGAAACGGTCTAACTGGAAGGCAGGAATGAGCCCTCCCACACGGTGGCCACAGTGTGACCCACAGTGTAGCTCGCAGCCTGTGGGAAAGGGAAACCAGGTCATACACACAGTGCTCAAAAGAAAGGGAGGAAGTCAGCTGCTGAGGAAGAATGATGTCACTTTCAGCGGGTATGTTTTCTCACTGGTACAGGCAGGGTCAGGCAAGGTTTTCACATCAAATGGTTCCCATCAATTCTGTCCCGGGGACAGGATGCATGAGACCCCGACTGCTGCCGCACGTAGAGTTGGCCCGCCAGATGCCCGCCAGATGCGGTGGTATACCTCACAGTTCTCCACACGCAACATGCGGCTTCTTTGAATCAATAAACCTGTTTTTAGTAAAACGCAGTGTGAAGTCCAATCATACGGTGAGCTCCTGCAACTCCAGCACCAGGGGCGCGGAGGCAGGAGGACCACGACTGTGATAGCAAACACATGGACTCTTAAAGCCAATAGTCCTTACAGCCAGCTGGAGACTGTATGGGGGAGTACTCCCAATTCAGCAGCCCTAAGTCTTGTCGTTCTTGGCTTTTGTTTTTTTGTTTTGTTTTTCGAGACAGTGTTTCTCTGTAGCTTTGGAGCCTATCCTGGAACTAGCTCTGTGGACCAGGCTGGCCTCAAACTAATAGAGATCCACCTACCTCTGCCTCCCAAGTTCTGGGATTAAAGGAGTGCGCCATCACTGCCCAGCTCCATTCTTGGCTTTTTAAGCCCAAACCCATATCCAGGGTTGGCACACTACAGTTAATAATAAGAGTAAGCCAGAAGACCTACAAAAGTCTAAAAGCAAGTTTAGTAGATTTTGGCCCATGGCCGAGGTCTCTGTTGCTGGTTGGAAAGGCATTGCTGTCTATGTGTTGGGTTCCAGAGCTGGAATGGGTTTCCATTCCATCATGGCATCAGTTGTGCTAAGATGATGAGAAGGAGAAAGCCTGAGTTCCCTGGCCTCTCCTACTGCGGGACCTTACTTGGTGGCTCCTTCATCACTGACTCTCCTGGGGTTGAGTCCTCTGGCTGTCCCTGATTGGTGCAGAAAACTCCCTCATTTGCGTTGTAGGATGAGGGTTTCCCATTCCTCTCCCATCTGAGGTGATGATGACTCTTCCCTGTGGTATGTTATCTGACCCTGGAGGACCTTCTGTGATCTCCCTACCTTGTTAAAATTTGCCTTTGAATATTGTGCTTTGTGTCATTTCTAGGTTTTGGCAACCAAAATGAGAGACAGTTCCCAGTGTGAGTTCACCTCGCTCTGTACCACCGCATCGTGGGGACCGCAATGACCGAATGACAAAAGCAGATCGCCGCAGGAGCATTTCCATTCTTACAATACAGATTTTCCTAATACATTAGCAGATATTCCTCTCCTTAGCCTTTCCCTACAGAACGCTATAATTCTGGTCATGTATGTATTTGTCCATTTTCTTCTGCTATCCCCAAGACTGTGTATTTTATAAAGAAGGGAGCTTTATTTGTCTCGCCAATATGGAAGCTGGAAGTCAGAATCCTCTGGCCCATTATGTTTGGCCTCTGAGGGTCTTCTGCTTCCACTCTGGCTATATTGCAGCATAGAAACCCAAAAGGGGAAATGCCAGGTGCGGATGATGCCAAGGCATGGGGAGCAGTCTTTCAAGATTGAAAAGGCATTCCTTAAGAAAAGCACGGATTCCCCTTATAGACAAACAGAAGCCCTCCTCCTAGCTCTTACTTCTTCACTGTTATCATCTCTCAGAACTGTCACACTGGAGTGTTGAGGCACAGGTACATTTGTGGCGAATTTAAACCAAGCCACAGGTCTCTAAAACATTGCTTATTATTTGTCTGTGGTCAGTCAGTGCTTTTTTTGCTGTAATTGTGCGTGGACCACTCTTCCATTTTAATTTCCAGCCAACTTCTGTCAGGATATAAGGGAAGCTACGGATTTCGAAGTATTCATTGTTGGGGAATATTATTTTATGGCGTCTGATCTTTGTTTATGCTGCGTTTGTTTAACTCTGTGAAGCTGTGATTCTTTGCCCGTCTAAAGCACCTGGTGATCCCAATAAAGAGCTCAATGGCCCATAGTGAGGCAGGAGCAAGGATAGGTGGAGCTGGCAGACAGAGAGAAGAAAGAAGGAGAAAGGAGGAAGAAGAGGAGCAATGAGAGAAAAAGGAGAGGAGGACATCAGGAACCAGCCACCCAGCCACCCAGCCACCCAGCCACCCACGGAGTAAGAGTGAAAGTAAAATACACAGTAAGAAAAGGAAAAGGCCCAGAGGCAAAAAGTAGTTGGGATAATTTAAATGAAGAAAAGCTCGCAAGAAACAATCCAAGCAAAGGCCGGGCGTTCATAACTAAGAATAAGCCTCTGTGGGCGATTTATTTGGGAGCTGGGCGGTGGGTCCCCCAAAGAGTGCAAAAGAGTGAAATACCCGCACAACAATTCATTTTGAACCTGACCACCTGGGTCGGCACCCTCCTTTTTAATCTATAGTAATTTCTCAATTGACTCTTGTAGAGTCTGCAGGGAGATGGTCAATGAATGATATGCGACATCCTATTTTCATCTGGATGCTTGAGAACGAGAGAGAGGGAATAGTGGAAATCTCCACTAACGGGAAAATGAGAACTTGTAGGATGAATGTAGATGATAAAGCACTTTGAGAATAAGCATGGATGCAATGATGACACATGAGAAACAGAGAAAGAAGCAAGACCGGGTTATATATTGACACAATGTTGCCATCCATTCTTACCTAAATTAACTTCTTTTGTGTTTATGCAAAAGAAAAGAAGTTGGGGAGCTCTAGGACTGTATGCTTGAGACAGTCATCTCCGTGGACATTTTTCCTTAGAATACCAATAATGGCAAGGGATTATTTTTGCTTCTTTGAGACATGGTCTATTTTCACCCACAGCCACATCTGACTTATGAGCAACACCTAACTGCATCTTTAAGGTGGTGACTGTTAGCTCTGTCTCTATGAGGAAAAGAAAATACAACAGATAACAAGAAAGGTAGCTCTGGGGATGAAAAGGTCTGATCTCTGATAGCTTCCGCTGCATCTAGTTAGTACGAATGAATCCCCGTGTGCTTCCTAACCTGTAGGAAATAAAGGCTTAACTAGTTCATGCCATCCAACCACCCAAAGGGTCATATGGTATAAACCAGAAATGCGGGGAGTTCATTGCCTGGAGATAAATCTGGACCAGTTAGAAATGGAAGACGGTAAGCAACTGAGCAAGTAAATTTCTCCTCCATTAATCCCGCTCATAGATTTTTCTGAGGCTGTTTATTTCCCCATAGGCTGCCTGGAGACAGCCTGCAGGCTGAATAACTGCACTGGCCAAGCATCTGGACGGCCTGTCTCCTCACAGGCCAGCGCGGCACAGTGCTCCCACTGAGGAGCATCCTGCTTTCCTTTGGACTGCAGCATCCAAGCGAAGCTTCCCTTCCTCACCCTGGCCTCTGGCTCTGTCATGGTAGAGCCCAGGCTATGAATGATCTGGTGAGGGCTATGGTATTCGATCCTCTCCAGACCACCAGACATCTGCTTATCCTAAAATGGAATGGGGAACATTCTGGCTTCTGTCTCACTGGCAAAATCTGCATAAATTATGCATTGAAAATAAAAACCCATTTTCAGATCATTTTGCAGGTTTGATGTGGTTTAGGGACATACAAACATCATAATGTATTAAACAGGATTTAGGCAATTACATTTAAAAATGTAAAACTATTCTATAATATGTAAATACTACTATTGTGATATATTATTTTTGTTTTAATAAATAAAGCTTGCCTGAAGATCAGAGGGCAAAGC
>LOEQ01008989.1:0-29110 GCA_001685075.1 Bramus lutescens | reverse complement strand
ATCTGTGTAGCACCATGAGGTGGTGGCTTACTGGGAAGATTCTAACCAGCATCCGTCTCAGAGAGGAGACTCATGGCGTCTGTCTGACTCTACTTCTTTCTCCCAGCATTCTGTTTGGTCTACTCCACCTATCTGAATTCTGCCCTATCAAAAAACCAAGGCAGTTTCTTTATTAACCAATGAACGTAACACATAGACAGAAGGCCCACCTACTCCATTCCATAGATGCTATCCTGCATCCCATAGTTGGTACCCTGAATCCCATGGATGGCACCATTTATCTAAGAATAGTTTTCAGTGATGAATATTTCCACCACCAATAGCAAAACTCCATTCTCCCTAGCCGTGGATGGTGTCATGGGCCTATAATAACAACACTCAGAAGCTAATGCAGGAGAGAGAGAATTCCATTTTGAGGATAGTCAGACTACACAGCAAGGTTAAAGCCAACTTGGACTATATAACAAATCTCTACAGAAGAAAGACAACAATAAAAGTCCCATTTTCCTAATTATTGCTATAAAAAAAACTGTTCTCAGTAATTGTGATGGCTAGTTTTTATGTCAGCTTGACACAATATAAAGTCATTCTATACTAATCACTTATATATCGGCCCACCTCAAAAATTTATGGACACTTCTCTCCTGTTCTAAAAATATCAGTACATATCCTCAGTTTTCCCTTGAGGCCTTTGAACTTTACAGAGAAACGTCTCTGCATTAGAATTAAAGAACCAAAATCAGAGAAAGCAGAGACCTGGCTACACGCACCACCCTGACGCCGCCTGCTGGGCTCGCACCCTCTAGTTGGCCGGTCTCTTCCCTTCACAGCTCAACATACGATTGCTGGCAACTTAAAAGAAACAGGACTTTACAAGGAATATGAAAACAACATGGCCTGTGCATCACCATCAATTATGTCTTTCCCAGCCTGCTCGTTTTTAAAAAAATGAAAATCCAATGTGTATGTGAAATTCAGACCTTGCTCCCTGCCTCCGGCAAGTGCCCAAAGGTGTTATGTGAGAAGCATCTTTGAAGAAAGAATGCAGTCAGTCAAATGTGAGCAGAACTGGAGACCTGAGGAGAATCCCGTGGCCTACTAATGACTTATTAAAAAGCCGTGGCAAGGTCTCCACAGCTCGACAACTGGTCCTCTCCTTCCCATCTCTTTGCGACAACGTGGTGATCCAATCTTCTTTCAGTTGGAAAGCCAAGGCTAGCACGGCGCTGGGGTTAGGCGCCATTCCCACAGGATCGTGAGTCACTGTGTTTATACAAAAGTCAGGCCAGTTACGTAGCCTAGTTGTAGGTTTTATTTAAGTTTCTTGGCTTTTAAAAGCAGCCTTGGAAAAGTCTTCCATTCGTGCTTGTAATGCAGGAAGGAGCCTTTTAGTGGCATGCTTTGTGTTTCAAAGGTCACGGGCTCTATGATAGCTAGTCGGGGTAGGAAGCGGAAGTAGAAGGGCAGAGGGCAGACATATCAGGACGCTTTCCCTCTGTGCTCATAGCTATTCAAAAGAACATTGATTATAAATAGTTTCGTAATTTCCACTGCTGTAGCAACTGTGTTGAGGGCATTGGAGTCCCAGCCCAGGTGTTTTAATAAACCAGGTCAAGTGTACCCCCAAGAAAGAGACAGATGGGCGTCGTGAGAGCCGGCTGATAGGATTGCCTGAGATGGGCTTGAGGATATAAACCACCTTAGTCCCAACTCAGAAAGGCCACACAATCAAGCGCTCTGTTGAATTTGCAGGTGACACTTAATAAATATTACTCAGATGCATTCTGTGTGGCACTCAGCTAAGGGCTCCTCATCTATAGTCTATAGCTACATTTTGTCTTATGCAATCCCTATGGGTTATAATTGGAACTGAATTCCAGAGGATGAGGGCAAAGAGGCCATGTATGGGGCTCGTTCTTTAACAGCCTCTTTCCATCTGATGGACTTGGGTAAGTTCTTGCCAGACCCACGGGGGTGGGTTCGTAGACCAGTGAGGCTCCCACAGACCACACAAGAGTAGGTTCTTCTCGGACCAGAGCAACTTCCATAGACCACACAAGGGTGGGCTCTTAGACCACATAAACGGTGTGGACATAATTTTAGAAAGTAAAATTCCAAAGATTCAAGAAGCTTTTGATAACTGAATACATAGTGGCATCCTGCCTCAAGAATGAGAGAATTATCTGCTTCCCTAATGTGCGGGATGGTGGGATAGATGTTGGGAGTGAAGATAAAGTAAGAACTGTCTCTCCCATGTATTATTTTCCTTTGGTTTCCATAATGTGACACACAATAGTTCTTAGGCTTTAACACAGTTTGGTTTTCAGTGAACGGAGGGGGGAGGTGGATAAACCAAGTCAGCAGAAACCAAGATGTACTTGAATCCCAGAGCTGCTGTGAGGCTGCCCTCTCACTCCCAGCCTGGTTTCAATCATGCAACATCACTTTAAAAGTGACCCTTCCTCTGTCATTTGCTGCGAGGGTCCACCTGACCTGTTGCCTGAGGTTGACAGGCCCTGCACAGCACAGGGGATGGGGGCAAGTTCATCCTTGAAAGAACACCCAATGCAGATTCTGATTCCTAATGAGACACTCCCCGGCCTCTACAACTTCACTTGAAAAGCCCAGGGCAGAGTGGTGGCAGAGAGCGGGTGGATCTCAAATTTGACTGCACACATACGAATCCTCCGAAGAAACTCGGTTTTAATATTTAATTCTGGATTCTTCATCACACTATCAAGTTAGCATCTCTGGGACAGGCCATGACAGTTGCAGCTCCAGGAGACAGCCCCTTTGTAATTCAGGTGAGATACTGAGTGGGAGACTATGGGGTTTTAAACATCCTTCAATCTAACAAAGGAATCCCTTCTTTCCTTCATTATTTTCCCATTTCTTTTGTGTGTGATGTGCATATTTGTGTGTACACGTTCCTTTTTGTGGTGTGTGGGTGCATAGGTGTTGGTGGGTGTGGTTGCACTCATGTTTTCCTGTATATTTGGAGGCCAAAGGCTCATGCCAGAAGTCATAGTCTACCACCCTTTCATATGAATCGAGGATGGTGTTTTATGAATGATCTTGCTAGCCAGTTGCTTTAGAGATCCTGTCTCTACCTTCGGGGGAATATTATTCTAGGTTCTCACTTGGCATTTGTATGAGTTTCTAGGGATATGAACTCCAGTTCCTATGCTTGCAGAACAAGGGCTTGAGTTACTGAGCCATTTCCCCACCTCAGGAATCCCTTCGCTTTGGTCTCCTCAAGATGCTACTCTGTCTCCAAGTAGCCTAGGTGTGCCAAGTCATTTTGTCATTGGACAGGAACCTTCTGTGAAATGCAAAAACCTTGTAATTTCCACACTCTCGATCCTCAGGATAGGACAAGCTATCTGTATCAATAACTTTATTCTGATGTGACAAAAAAAAAAAGCCTGACAAGCACAGCTTTAGGAAGGAGGGGTTTTGAGCTTCCTGGTTTGAGAGTGCAGTCCATCATGACAGGAAGGCGTGGCTATAGGGTGGTAAGGCAGCTGGTACTATGCCATCTGGAGTCACACACAGTCCATCGTGACAGGAAGGCGTGGCTATAGGGTGGTGAGGCAGCTGGTCCTATGCCATCTGGAGTCAGAAAGCAAAGAAAGATGGATGTCCATAGTCAGATGACGAGCTCCCTTTTATTCAGTCCAGGATCCCATGGACATTTAGGGCAGCCTTTTTATCTCTATTAACCTCATCTAGACAATCCCTTGACAAACTCAGGTGTCTAGTTCTGCGGTGAATCTAAGTCTCATCAAGTTGATGATCAAGGTTAACCACCACATTATTAACTTTGGAAACTCCAAAGGTAGGTGTCATCATATTTCCACACAGGTTCCTTCAGAGATTTGGCCTAGAACATGGTTTGCAAATCACTTGATGTCCCTCTCATCCTGATGGAATCAAAGTTTACTACTTCTCCTTAAAAGATCATTCAAGAATGCAGTGGGATCCTCCAAGTGGCCCAGTTGGCACAAGCAATCATCTTTAGGTTACTGACTAAACAGGAAGATGTCTTATAACTTCAGATTTTGTCTTTGGGGCTGTGTTGGGAATTGGACCTTGTGCACCCTAGGCAAGAACTTCTCCGTGAGCTGTGCCCCAGCATCGGATTGTTATCTTTTCAGAACATCTAACATTGCTCACCTTGGGCGAGCATAATCATAGTTTTCTACAAATTGTTGCCAAATCAAGTCTTCATTGGTTGTTGTGCCCAGGCTCAGATTTTGTGGACAACCTTAGGAGCAAATTTTCTTCCTCTGGGAGGCTTTGACTCATCATTGTGATTCATCCAGATAACACAGAGATTTTATTCTAGTCAATGCCATTACTCATCTCAGTAGGTCAGTGGCTTAAAAATGTTGCCTAAGACCAACGGTGTGGCCTAAGGAACTCCACAAGAGACCTCTACCCATGTGATGAATATACTCACAGCCAACACTGGTCTCATTGTGGGAGCTCTGCTTAACTGTAGGCAGAATTCTAACAGGGAAGATCTCTGATGGGCTGCCTAGCACTCTTTAGAGAAACCAAGGTCAACTTCAGGTCCCCTCCTTTTAATGAAGACAGACAAGTGGCTGTGGGGTTCACCTTTTCCAGGGGGATATAAAGAAGTTAATGGTCTGTTTAGAATTTTATATGATTCTAAATGTCAAGCCAGAAGCTGATATCAGACAGAAGCTATCTTTGTGACTGGGAGGAAATGATTTGGCTGTCTCCATCTTTCTGCAACCTCTTTCTGAATCCTCAGAGGATGCTGACGATAGATGGCACACACTTGGAAATCACATCCAAGTTCTATTCACATTTTCAAGTCATGGTTCCTTTTATTCCTGGGTGGAAAACTATTTCAATCTATTGAATCTTCTTTCACTGACTTGTTATATCTTTGCCCATAGCATCAGCTCACTCTGTGTCTTTATATTTTTTTCTCTTCATTGAAAAAAAAAATTTCCTTTTATGGACAATGAAAACAAAACTAGAAATAGAAAGCTCCCTGTCCTTGCCTTAGGCTTGGACAGTAAGAACCTCTTTATCATGCTAACTCATAGCCTTTGCTCCGCAGTAGACTTGGTTCGTCCCTCAAGGCAGCCTTATGGTACCCTGTGTCATAAAAACACCTAGGATGGCCTTTTGAGCATCACTATTCATAGAAACCTCTTCACAGTGACTGTTTTGTGCCCCTGCTCAGGTTCAAACTTGGGCATTTGACATGAGACCAGGCAATTAATTTTGCATTGATTTTTTTTTTTTTTAGCAGACTCTCTGGCATCTGTCCCCTAGAAACCAGGAGCAAATATTCTCATTCTCACCTCTACTACAGCTTTGTGAGCATCTACCCCTGGGGTACACAGACACCCATATCTACAGATCTTAGCAACTATCTCTTTAGGCTCTGGCATCCTCCTGATGGCATCTGCCAATCTATCAATCTTAATCTACCAAAGAAAAAGCTGAACAAAGGGCATTAGATTCCAAGATTAATATCCCAACAGTGAGATCATAAGGTACTCCTTGGAATGTTCTAAAGCCACTAATTCTATTAACCAGGCTTTCAGAGCATGGAAGGGACTATCTGGGCTGCTCTGGGCTGCTCTGGGCTGCTCCTCTTCTCTGAGAGACACTGGCTTTAGCTGGAGCAGTTTTATCTTCGTTTCGTGGTTTATTTCTAGCTGCTTTTCCCGACACAGATTTTCCTTCCATTTTCAACAAGAACATCACTAGATGTACTTTCAGTGGGGTGTCCTTGTAATAAAGTCAACTGAGCAGAACCCAGAAGGGAGGATCCTTTCAGATGTCTTTTGGAAAGCAAGCAAACAAACCACACAAAGCGACAATGTTCTTTTAGAACTAGCCCTCTGTGGTAAAACAGAAGGGACAGAAAAGAACAACTCGGTGATTCAACCAGAGTACAAAAGCCAGAATTCCTACCAGCACAGGACAGAGGTGACATGCCCTGGGAGAGCAGGCCTTACTCTGTTGACAAACACAGACCTTGTCTCCCCTCACCCAGGAGGCTTTGCGATTTCCCCACATCAGTTCAAAGGACATCTTTTCCTCTCCGTGCACCCCACCCCAAACTTGCAAAAGTGCTCTACATAAATATTCCCAAGATAGTTCTCGGAAAGCGTGCTTGAGGCAAGATGAAGGTAGTTACTGGACCAGCAATTCTTGATGTGAGAAGCAACATGCAGCACCCTGGAACCTGCCCCCAGGGCTTTGCTCTATGTGGGCTACAGCCCAGGTAATGACAGTTTAAGTGGCAGCATTTGCTGGGATGATCACAGGTGTCCCACGGCGAAACTGGGCAAAGCTTGACACTGAGGCCCAGCTGTTTGCCTCAACATCGATTGCCTGATAAGATGGAGTCCTTCTGTCTCCATGAACAGAGTTGGCAGATGGGCAATGAAAACTATCAAAGTTTTCCTGGATCTTTATACAAGCCCTTTACCTGAAGGAAAAAGATATGACTGACTACTCATGAGAAATTTTGTATTTTAGCATAAACATGCTACTGAACTATGAAGGCTTAGTCTGAGTACAGTTAAAGATTTTTTTATTCTCAAAAACAAAATTGACCAAATATGGGAGAGTCTGGGAATTAAACAAGGAGAACGTATATGAGAACATCATTCTTTCATTTAATTTTGCCATGACTCTAAGCCATAAAGTCTATTTAAAAAAAAATTAGCTGCAAGTGTGTATCTTGAATCCCCTAACAAACCACGAGTCTGACTATCTGAACATACAAGCATCTCTTGCTCACTTTTGCCTTAAATGGTCACCTGTAAGCCCTGTGACACAGCCACTCCCTTGTGGAGCACCAAGCCATGCCATCCCCATGACAGTATCTTCACAGTGGGCCACAGACAGAGTTCCTGCCACTTCTGATTATGTGTAGCGTGTACTGGCCAGACATGTTCTTGGTCATCTGCCTCAGATGGTGGCTGTCATTTCTCTAACCCTTTTTTCTAAATCTTGGGAACAAACCACCCATATGAGTAGATGACCTCATTACTGAGGTTTGGGGACAGAACACATCCAAAAGAGCTGGCTACAACCTCACCCCTACTGTGGCCCAGTCTGATGTGCATTTACTTTTAAAAAGAAAGAAACAAAAAAACTAAGTGTCTTATTTTATTAGTGGCTTCAATTTTAAGACTATTTATTTTAGAAAATCCCAAATATATATAGAAAATGAACAGAACAATATTATAAATTTCTATCGCCAAACACACAATAATAATAAATATTAAATAATTAAATAATAAATAACAATAATAATAAACTTGCAAAATTAGTTTATCTTTAGTCCCACCTACCTTGTCATTTCCACACTGAAACAAACCCTATATATTCTATAAGTTTATCTGTGATTTTTCTTATGCACTTTTACCTAAGTTTTCAGCTCTATTAAAAAAGCTCACTTTTTAACATTGTCACAATATAACTAACAGACCAAATTCCAAGCAACAATTATTTATTAATATTATCTAGTAGCCATTGTTCAGATTTCTAATTTTCACATAAATGGCAAAGTTTTATAGCCCATTTAAATGATAACATCTGCATACTTAATTGATAAATGCCCCTTACAACCATTTTCCTTACAACCTCCCAGTCCATCCCTTTATCTTTGCTGCTGCCAGTGTTGATGGTAAACACTGGGCCTCCCAGATGTTCCGCTGTCCAGATTTTGTTGATTGTGTCTCCAAGATATAACCTAGTCTGACACTTGATCTCATTTACTGCAAATAGGAAACTCGACCTGAAGGCTTCCTCAGGTTCTTGCTTTCACTTTTGTTCTACAAAAATAAATAAGAGAGTACAAAAAATATTTTGATTTCATGAACGGATGACCTATAGAAGCAAAATAGACACAAGCAGTAATGAACCAGCTGGGTGAGTTCCCCCAGAGTTGAATGGACATGTATAACCAACTTCTGGAAGAGGACTGAAAATATCACAGCATCCCAGAAACCTGCTAGAAGATTCTCTATGTCCTGAGCTCTCCCACAGTAAAAAAGGAAAAGCACGGGGTTGACACCGAAACTTGTGCAAATAAAACAAGTGCAAAATAGATGTGAGTGGGCTATTTTGTTTGGAGGTGTTGTCTGAGGTTTCTGTCCTGCCCAGTTCCCACAGTCATTAAGTCCCAAAGAAATCACACAGAGGTCTACATTAATCATAAACTGATTGGCCCATTAGCTCAGGCTTCTTATTAACTCTTATAACTTACATTAGCCCACTATTCTTATCTGTGTTAGCCACATGACTCAGTACCTTTTTCAGCAGTGTAGTCACATCTTGCCTCTTCTGTGTCTGGACAGGACTGTAGAGGGAGCTTCCCTTTTCCCAGAATTCACCTGTTCTCATTGACCTCTACTTTCTGTCTGGTTGTCCGATCTATACTTCCTGCTTGGCTACTGGCCAATCAGCATTTATTTAAAACATAATTGANNNNATCAGCATTTATTTAAAACATAATTGACAGAATATAGACAATTGTCCAGCACCATGGAGGCCTTCAGAAAAAGGTACTGTAGTCCTGTTTCATGTGAGTGTCCATCTGCTGCCTCTGATCACCACATTATGGACATTAAATCAAACACTTAGAATTTGGTCAGTAAAGCAAAGTCATCCATCTGTCTACCTGAGAACCTGCGGCAGTGACCAATAGCCTACAGTATTCAGATCCTTTCTGTCAAAAGCATGTCTGCTTTTCCAACAGGTAATAAGACCAGCACATGACTCCCAAGGACCAGACTCCATAGGCTGTCAGTTCAGTGAATCCTATGGGATAGCAAAGATGTGTCTCACACCCAGGAAGCAGAGAGAGCAACAGGAGTGGTCATTACACACAATGACATAAATCTCAAGGGATGTGTGTGTGTGCGTGTGTGTGTAGTACTCTACCATGTGGCCCACACAATCAAAGAAAAGTACCAGAAGATACTACATACTTGATTACAGATTAATTACAAACTGAGCTGTGGAGGAAGGAGCCAGATATAGGCATGGTGTCAGAGGAAATCTTTAAGAAAGATGGTAGAATATCCTGTTCCTTAATGTACATTATTCAGAGCTATGCCATAGGTGTTGACTATTCTGCCAGGATGGGCACAAAGATGGTTGATAAGACCCCAAAGTAGGCCCCAGAGTCATAGGAGACAGACACTAGTAATTGAAATATCATAACCTTTTATTGTAGACAGAAATATCTGTTCCACCCAATCCTGTAGCTGTTCAGTCCCAAATATACACACAGAAACTTATCAATTATAAACTGTTTGGCCTATTGCTCAGGCTTATTACTAACTAACTCTTATAACTTAAATTAACCTATAATTCTTGTCTGTGTTTAGCCACCTTTTCTCAGTAAGGCATTCTCATCTTGCTTCCTCTGTGTCTGGCTTGAGCCTGCATCTCTGCCTTTCCTTTTCTCAGAATTCTCCTAGTCTGGTTGCCCTACATATACTTCCTGCCTGGTTACTGTTCAATCAATGTTTTATTAAACTAATACAAGTGACAGATCTTTACAGCGTACAAAAGCATTATCTCACAGCCTTTTCTGGCGTCAGAGTATTTATACCAGTTCCCTGATGGCTTCTGTCTCAGTGAAAGCACCAGATGAATCTTGTTCTGGTTTGTTCTACAACATACCAAAGAGAGCTTGGAGCTGGTCCTGGTCAAAGGAAACGTTATCGGTTGTATGGCTAGAACCCTTCCAGGCATCTATGTGAGGTATACTCTTTGCCCTGTCCTCATGGATAATGTTTGAAAATTAAGACTAAGATTAAATGACTCAGAAAAGTAACAGCCTTCAGCTGGATCTGGTTCCATGAGTAGTTTGAATAGTTAAGAGTGCTTGCTCCTCTTGTAGAGGGCCAGAGTTCAGATCCTAAAACCCACAACCACCTGTGACTCCAGCTCCAGGTGTGTGTGTGTTGGCGGGAGTAATGCCCTTTTCTGGTTCACATGGGTACTACTGTCACCTGAAGGAACCATCACACAGACACAAATCACATAATTAAAAATGCAAATATGTCTATAGAAACTAAGTAAATAAGATTAGAGGGAAAGGGAACAGTCTAGAAATGAGCCAGGATACATGACATGTCTAAATGTAAAAACTATCATGAGAGTCAGGCATGCACGTAGTCCCTGTTCTTGGGAAGCCAAGACAGGAGAATCAGGAGTTCAAGGTCAGTGTCTGCTTTACAGTAAGTTTGAAGACTGTATGAAACCCTATTTGGGGAAAAACAAAACCTGAAAAATTGCTCAAGTGGTCTTTGTAGAGTGGTATAAGTGAGCTGTTATTGATCATTGTGGTCCAGTATTAACAATATTTACATGTTACATTATAATCCCCAAATTTTCCATTTCGCATCACTAACAATCTTATAACCGGACTGACCTCTTTGTGGTTTTCACAGTAAATGACCAAGCCGAATAAGCCAGGCCATTTCGGCGTCACAGGGAACGTGACCGAGTATGTCAGTGGGAAGCCATGCCATAAGACCACATCACCTGCGGCCATGGCTGGGATTGCTTCCACAGAACAGAGACGCACAGAATTAATGCTTCTGTGTCCGTGCAGAAGACAGGTAAGAAAGTGATGCCTGGGTTACGTGTGAAATGCAAACACAGGCAAGAGCCACTGACAAATCACTGTTATAACTCGGCTGCTCAAAAGATTCTTCTTCAAAGAGACCTATGGGAGCACAACTCAAATAGACCTGACAATTATTTATTTCACCCAAATTCCAGTCCTGTGCAGCAGCAAGGAGATCTCTATGTAAATGGCTTTGCCTGCATCTGTTGGAGAATAAGAGAAGCAGAGGGAGATTAAACATGTAAATGACACCGCAAAATTCCTTACCTTGGCCGCTGAATCCCCAGTCCACTGCTTTAGGGAGCCCTGGCTACCCAGGATAAAAGAGACTAAGCATAAAAGAACCTGGCAGGCTGTCCCAGAATCAGGCACCACGGCAAGACTGCAAATGTTCAGCTGCTAGCCTAGCCTGGATCAGGACTCTTCAGTCTTTTCCCCTTGCAGGTGAGCAGATGCGCAGAACAGGTTTGTCAATCAAACATTATTGATGTTAAGTCATAAAGAAACTTACAGCAGTTTTTTTTTTGGTGTACATGATTTTTACCATTTACTTAAGACAAAAGCAAATGCATATACTAAGGAGATGAATGTGCTTGTTTGATTTTATATAAAGAATTAAATCCTGACCGAATGTATTTGCTATATTAAGACAGAGAGAATCTTCACTGCAAAGTCCAGTTGTGTGTTCTGAACCAAGGCTGCAGTGAAGTAGTGTGACACCACAGAGCGAGCCCTGCCAGCAGCTCCTCAGATCAGTTCACAGTTCATTTTGAATTAAGTTCTGCTTGTTGCACCCTCCGACACCATTTACTGTTACTGAATCTTCATGTGCCCCCATATTCAGTCATATGACCCCACATGGAGTCACAACCCACAGTTTAAGAAGCTGTGGTCTGGACAAAACCTGAATTGGCCATGTTTTCCAAGATTCTCTAGCTTAATGAGTAAGCACCACTCCCCTTACCACGGACTGAGCCAAAGAGAAAGGCAGCCCTTAGTTCTGAGCCTGAGACCCTCGACCTCATGGGACCTCAGACTCAGCTTTATGGGCAAGAGTTAAGTTGTAATTAAAGTCAAATAAACACGTGCTAAGAGTTCCCTTGCTGTCTGGCTTCACCTACTTGCTCAAAGTGTCCCTGTTGTTTTAGGCAACACCAGACTCCTCCTGGTTCCTGGGACATATTTTACCATCTGATGCGTGTCTCTCCTTTCGGTATGTTTAGACAACAACAGCAGACATGTTTTCCAAGGACTGCTCCTAGACTCCTGGCAGAAAGAATAAAAGAATACAATGCTCATGAAAATGCAGAAGCTCCCGGATAGTCTTACAACAAGGAACCTAGGCTTAGAGCAATAACATTCTCCAAGAGGCGCAGGGCATAGGTGGCTGAGGAGTCCCTAGAGAAAGCTAAGGTCAGATGTTTTAGGTTCCTAATCAAAGACTCTCCTATTCTGGAAAGTAGTATCGTTAGATTGTCACATTTTCCTACGGCAGAAGGAAATTACCCAACAGGCAATTGAAAGAGCATCTTTTGTACCCAACAGAGGACGTGGAAAAAAAATCAAAGCAGGCTTCATCAGATCCTGAGGAGTCATTTCAAGCCGTTCTGCACAAGCTGCAAGGTACTGAGTCTCCCTGCACCAGATAAAATTCCTTCCCTAAGGACAACAACCTTTCACTTTTCTTTTTGGAATATTTTTCATACAGTGTGTTCTGATCACGTTTTTCCTCCCCAAACTCCTCCTGGATCCTCCCCCACTTAACTCACATCCTCTCTTTGTCTTTTTCTCTCTTTAGAACACAAATGTGCAAACTAAAAATGAAAACACAAGATACACAGAAATACATACACATATATTCATTAACAAAATCCATAAAAACACAGTATTATGAATCATAATATACAAAGGGCCAGTAAAACAAAAAAGGCCCAGACAAAGCAAGATGAGACAAAATGGCTACAAAACCACCCTTGAGTTCAGTTTGTGTTGATCTCAGCTGCTGGGTTGTAGAGAAGTCACTATAGGCAGTGAGACTTCATTGGAGAAAGCTTGTTTTTCCTTTGTAAGCAGGTGTCAATCACAGGTAGCTTCTTAGCTAGGGATAGGAGTCTGTGTCCACCTCCCCCTCTTAGCACTGGGACCTCATCTGGCTTGAACCAGTACAGACCCTGTGGGTGCTGCCACAGTCTCTGTGAGTTCATCTGTGCCTCCATCCTATCATGTCTGGGAGACACTGTTTCTTGGAGTCATGCACCCCCTAGGGCTCATACAAATCTTTCGCCTTCTCCTCTGTGTATCTTCCTAAATTATGAGGGGGAGGGGATGAAGACATCCCTTTTAAGTCAGAGTGTTCCAAAGTCTGTCTCTCTCTGCATAATGTCCAGATGTGAGTCTCCATGTGAGTTCCTGTCAACTGCAAGAGCAGGTTTCTGTGATGATGGCTGAGAGAAGCACAGATCTATGGGTATAGCAGAATGTTGTTAGGAGACATGTTACTGCAGTGTTCCTTGAGCATAACAATACTGGTTCAAACACCAGACAAAACACCTTTGGCTTTTTATCCATTACTGAAGCCTAGGGATGTCTCCATTTGTAACCCGTGCCTTTAGATCCATAGAGCAAGCTGCAGTAAAGTTGGAGGAAGCAGGTCTTAGCTGGGACCCTGAAATTGGACTTTCCCACCACCAAGGCCTCTGGGAGCTTCTGGGAGCTACAGTTGTGATAGTGAATTCAGTTCTTGTGATTTAGTTCACATTAGTACACATTAGTAGATTCAGTTCATGTTAGTACATGTTAGTGGATTCAGTTCACATTAGTACATGTTAGTGGATTTAGTTCACATTAGTACACATGTTAGGGGATTAGGTTCATATTAGTACACATTAGTGAATTTAGTTCATGTTAGTACACATGTTAGTGGATTAGGTTTATGTTAGTACATGTTAGTGGATTCAGTTCATGTTAGTACACGTTAGTGGATTAGGTTCATGTTACTACACATTAGTGGATTTAGTTCACAATAGTGGATTTAGTTCACATTAGTACACATACTCGTGGATTCGGTTCACGTTAGTACATGTTAGTGGATTTAGTTCATGTTATTACACATGTTAGTGGGTTTGGTTCATGTTAGTACATGTTAGTGGATTAATTGATGTTAGTACACACCTTAGTGAATTTAGTTCTTCTTTCTTTTGTGCCATCTCCTACTAAACTATAAACGACCGTTGACCATCAGGAGCAAAGAGCCTCTGTTTTTGTGGTCACCTTGGCCCACTGTGGCATCCAGCCTCTGCATGCTTTGTAGCTCTGTGTCCCGGTTATTTACAGTTTGCTGCATCTTGTATGAGACTTTATGGAGAGGACTCAGTCTCCCAAGAAAATGTCCTCTCTTTTCTTCTCTAACAGCGTAGAAGCAGCTAGACCAGCGGGGTCACCTTCCTCCTGGGCCAGCTATGCTGGCTTTCCAGCTGCCTTACATGGCTGGTCTTCCTGTTGCTGTTCACTTCTATTTTTAGACTTGTGGGGTGAAAAGGAGGCAAATCAGACTTCTATTGGTCTGAACTTCAGCAGGAGAAGACACTACAGTATTGATGTAATTATCTGTTCTGTCTCTTTAAGCCACATCCACTCCCTCCCTGTCTGCTGAGACAGGCTGATCTTCAGCTTCCAGCCTGAGTTCCTTTCTTTTCCATCTCCCTCTTGACTTCTCCCCTTCACCTGCTTCTGTCTCTCCCTTCTCTCTCTCTCTCTTCTCTTCCTCTCTCTCTGCTCTTCTCCCCTTTTCCCTTCCCCTCCATAACCCACCTAATAAATATCCAACCTCACTCTGCATGGTATGCCTATCCATCTTGCCCGCCACCGCCACATGGCTCACCACCGGGTATCAGCCACCTTCGGAGATCTGCCCGTGGTCTCGTGTGTGCACAGTCCCTGCCTAGGATTGGCTGCTCTCAGAACCCCCTGCCCACTGCCTGCCACCGCTGGGATTCCCGCAGCAATTTTTAATAATCCATTACAATTGAAATGCCCATTACTAATAAGTTACTCCTCCTAATTTTTAAAACAGGCTACAGAGACGTTCATCTCTGCTGGTCATTGGTGCTGAGCCTCTCCCTCCCTACACCCACAGTATACATGTTCACACTCACCTAGCTGTCCAATGCCACCAAAATTTATAACCAGATACCAAAGTCATCATGACCAGGGAAATGATCTCTTAGCAATTCTTTTGGCTCTTGTACCCAAGACCTATACTTACAAGTCATGGAACTAGAGAAAACCACCCAAGGTATTCTGGGATACTTCACATCAGCCCAGTGCAAGTTAAAACCACAGAGAACCGTGTTACGGCCACACAAAGACCCATTCTCTTTTGATGAGGCAATGCTAACCCCATGGACCAACACAGGAAAATCAATCAATTGCAGGTGATTTTAAAGGCAACGTGTAAAAGAAATGGTTTTGATGATCAGATTTTCAATACCTTGAAAAGGAATTAGTGTCATGAAATGTGCTCATCTCTAAAATGAGTGCCCTGTTGGCCTGGGACAACAAACTCATGCTGCCGGGGACACACTAAAATAACTCTGCACATTAACAAACAGAATTTCAAAATTAACTTACATATTGTGTTACTCAGGAATCTTGCTTGCAAGCATCACACTCTGGCTGATTTAATCAGAGAATGAATGAATTGAAATTATATCAGCTGCTTGCAGAGCTGAGTCATTTTGTAGGTTGGAAAATGGGCAGGGACAGGTTGGAAAATGGGCAGGGACGGGAAGATGAGACAACACCCTGGCCAGGGGCAGAGCCATTCCAAAACAAGACTCCTGCCACAGGGGCTCTGAGCTGGAGGTGCTCAATATCCACACCCGATAGCCTGGAGCATCTTCCCCCAGTGAATACAAGTGATCCTGGTTTCCTGTTTTGCTGCTTCCAGAGGAAACAATGAGTGAAGCTACTCTGCTCTCACCATGCATCCCTGGCTTCTGAACAATGCGCTGAAGTGGATCCATTGCCTTGTCAAACTCAAATGAAGTGCCGGCGAAGGAGTCTGTGAAAGCAGCTAGCTGATCTTCATGTCTGTAAGACACAAGGACGTCTGTCCCCACTCAGATGCACAGCTGTGGGGATAAGTCAGGACTGTTCCTGTCACACTACAATGACAGGGAACATCCTAAAATTCAGTGATTTAACATAAATTGCTTTATGTTATGCTTGACATAAATTGATCTCGGTTTCTATTGTTTTGTCTCAAATGCTTACTCATGTGTAGTGAGTGATCCATCCTTCTCTCTGTGCTGAGTCATTCCCTCTCCCTTAGCCTAGAACACAGACTGAACATGGTCTCTAGATGGAGTGGTACTGAAGACCATCATGGCAAAGGGAGAACAGTGTAGGAACACACTGGTGATTAAATCTTCATACTTCGAGTGACACACATCATTTCTACATATGTTTTAGTTGCTAAAGTGAGCTACTTGGCCAAACTCAAATTTGAGGGCCTTACAGGGGTGCAAGAAGGCACAACCCAGCTCAGATAATATGCTCAAATAAAGAAATATTTGGCAGATACCATTAATGACCTGAATGAGTGGTTTCAAAAGTTAGGGGGAAGACTCAGATATTAGGTAGCCCAAACTTGACAGACACATTACACATGAGTCATGGATCCAGCTGAATGCTGAACACATCCAAGGTACTGATGCTCTTTACTGTCATGCTACAGTGTCCATTGAACTTCCCTAGTGACTCAGATTTTAAGATTATCCCCATTGAGATGAGAACACTGATGTTTATAGAGATTTTGTGACTTGCAAACTAGCTCACACTAGGGAAGGAATAGTAGTTAAAATGTAAACAGCCTCCATAACTTCATAGGAGGGATGACTATGTTGAAGTAGGTATGGCCCTGTAGGAGGAAGTGTGTCATTGTGGAGCAGGGGTTTGAGGCCTCATAACACCATGCTCAGTGTCTCAGACCACTTGCTATTGCCTACAGGTTAAGATGCAGGATTCTCAGCTCCTTCTCCATCACCATGTCTGCCTGCATGCTAACATGTCGCACCATGATGACAATGAACTAAATCCCTGAAACTGTAAGTTACCCCAGTTAAAAATTATTTTCCTTTTTAAGAGTTACCATGGTCAGGGTGTCTCTTCACAGCAACAGAAACCCTAACTAAGACAGAAAGGAAGAGCTAAGATTTCAACTCATAGTTAATGAGAACTATAACACAAAGACAAGAGCAAAATCCATGTCTTTCCTTGACAAACCACAGCTACAAAGTCAAGAGCTGCCTGAGTGGTCATTCAGAAGTGGCAATTCCTCTCTGCACCCCATCTCTGTCTCCCTGTCCTTCCCAGTCCCCTCCCATTTTCTCCTTTCTCTCACTCCTGCATGTACCTGGCCCAAGTCGCTTTCATTCAGGCTTTGCCATGAACTATGCAGTGACCCACATCTGGAGCAGGACACTGGCATCTTCTATTCGTCTTCAGATGCAAGCAGTCCCAGTCACCCTTAGTCTTAGCCTTTGCAGATACAGCATGGTTGAAATAATTGAACAGCAGGCAGTCCTCTGTGAGCTCGAGGCCAGACAGGTCTACAAAGCTAGTTCCAGGACAGCAAGGGCTATTACAAAGAGAAAACTTGTCTCAAAACCACAATGACCACAACAATAAATAATAGTAATAATAATAATAGAAAGCTATGGGATTCAAATACAAATACTTTATAAAGGTATTTTACATATCATATATAGGAAATATTTTATAGAAAGATAAAGAATTCTGTTTGGGGCTGAGGAGATGGCTCCACTGCAGAGGACCAGGGTTTGATTCCCAGCACCAACACTAGATGGCTCATGTCATCTAGTAACCTCAGTTCCTGGGAATCTGGTGCTTTCTTCTGGGCTCCACAGACAGACAGTATGTGTATGTTGTGCCTGTGTGTTCAAGTGCGTACACACATGTGTACACACACGCACACTAAATAAATCATTAAAAATAAATGTCAACATCTACTCTTATAAGAAGCATGAGAAACTTTGTCAAAATCTGTGATCCAAAGGAAAAAGCAGATCAAGGATTCCTAACTAGTAGAAAATACCAAGAGAATCATCCCTTTCAGGCTTCCTCTGAAATAACATCAGCTGGGCCCGAGCTTAACTGCGGCTACAGTTTTGCCCATCCTGCAGCACCTCGTGAAGATATAGACTTATCTCCACAAGATTTCCTTTTCTAAACCATAGTAACCCCTCAACCACTTCCTTCTAAGACTATCAATGTCTTCTATCCCAACCCACGCAACACCGTATTCGTGGAGTTGAAGGAGAGTAAGGATTGCAAATGCCTTCCAGACAGCACAGTGTGAATTCTTATAACGATTCTGCTAGTTAGGAGGGCACCATCATGCTGGTCAGTCTTGTATTTTATCTAAGTAGATGGAGAGGTCGGTTTAAAATAAAAGAGGAAGAAGAGCTGAATGGGGGGAAAACTTCTGCTAATAACTGGAGACAATGCTGATGCCAAGTAAAAGCTTCCAGTAATTACCTCCCATGACCTCTGTAACGCAGTCGCCATGGCCTCTGTCAATGAATGTATTTTTCCATTGTGTTAAATTATGTAGACTCAATTGATTATAAACACGCCTCCCTTCCGGCATGTCTCGATTAGTAGAGTGCCACAGTTTTGTCAAAGTCTGCTTGGTGTAGAGCCAACCTGGTGGTCGCAGAGGGACAGATTTTGAAGCAAAGAGAACTATGTGCTTATGGTAAAACGGGAGTTCTGGTGCTTAGGAAATGGTGCATTTTATGATTGCTTTAAAAAAGAAAAGTCTGGCTGGGGGAATGGGCTCAGTCAGTAAAAGTATAAGTATGGGGAGCTGAACCACATAAAAAGAACATGTCTTTAATACCACCCAGAGGAAGTGGAGTCAGAGGGTCTCTGGGGCTATCGGGCTAGCCAGTCCAAATTAGGGAGCTCCAGCCAGTGGTGGACTCCACCCCTAATACTAAGAAAAAGAATAATTACAGAAGACACTCAATGTTGACCTGTGGCCTACAGGCACACACACACACACACATGCACATACACAGGTGCACACACATACATGCTCACATATACACACACATGCACATACACAGGTGCACACACATACATGCTCACATATACACACACATGCACATATACACATACACAAAATATTTAGTTCTCTGCCATTTGTCTGTGAACTGGCATTTAAAAAGGGAAAGAAGAAAAAAAAGGCCAAGAGAGAGTTAGTTCCCAGCTCTCAGTAACCCTTGGTCCCTGCTCTGATTTCTTTGGGTGGTACCTGTTGAAGTAGCTGGGATGCTGTGGACTCTTCAGGGCCGTGCCATCTTTCCAGCACACTTTACTCATGTCAGAGGCAAAATAACGGCTCCATCTTGCATGTCATGTGTAGTGCTTCTTACCCCACCTCTCCACACACAAGCCTGGATCGCTGTTACTTGGTTACAGCTCTAGGGTTTGGACTAGTATTTCTGGTCTTCTAAACTGAAATTGTACTTCTGTTTCTCAGGACCTGAGGACCTCGTTGTTTATAAGTTTCACCTCTCATCTTCTCTGTCATGAGCTAGAGATGCATTTGCCTCTTATTGATGAATTCTAATGTCAAGGAGACTGACGGGGTGAAAAGTGTCGTTTTCAAAGCTCGTTTCTCCCATTCACATTAATATTTGCAGAGAGGAGAATATGAACATCGTTGTCTTTGGTCCTTTGTACTGCAACACTTCAAAACCCATCCACATTTTCCAGGTAGATCTTAGCATGGGCTGGGACATACTGGAGAGGAAGTTGTCACAGTGGACAGCTCTTCCCTGTGGGCCGAGTCACTGTGGTAATCCCTCAGCACACACACACCTTACTTATTCTGCAGCACATTTTTTCTAGTGCTCTTGGCCTGTGTGTCTCTGCGGAAAACGCCTCCTCTCCTTTCTTCATGGTGCCAACTTTGCTCATTTACTAGACCTGTGCCTTTGAGCAATTTCTCTCTCTCTCAAAGTTACAGCTTTTAAGTTATCTATAAAATGATAATGATTGTGGTGATGGAAATGGCTTTCTGCTTTGTAGAACTTCTCCAAAGACCAAATAAAACTCTATTTTACAACTCCTTGGCCCAGGCACAAAGCAAACATGACCATCCTTAGTGCACTGAGCTCAGCATCCCTCATTTCCAGAAGAAATGAGAGAGAGCTATTAACACAACCTCTTTTCTTATCATTAGACACCCTTAAAAAGCCATGACTTCAAGAGCATCATTCTGGAGGATGCTCTGGGCAGAATGTCCACCAGAATCCCTCTACCAGCCCTCATCCCAGTACCACTTGTAAGAAAGGCAATGTCCCCTGAGCTTTGGAGTCAGAAGCAGACCATCTCTGGGCACACACCTCCCCAGAAGCAGATTGTTCACGCTGGCTCCATGGAAGATTGGGTTCTGGCAGTATATCCAGACCACATCTGGAAGTTCACAGCCAAAATTCAACTCAGTGAATCCCACTCTTGAACACTGTGTCTCCTAATTCCTGAGAGATGATGTTGGAAATCTCAGGGCACTGAAGTAGCTTCTCTGTTCCTCTATCTATTAAGGAGCCTGGGCTTTCTGGGCTTTCCCTGACTCCCAACACAAGGGACCAGGTAGGCAGGGAAAGGTGTTATATAGGTCATGAGATAAAGTACCATCCTCCAGTCGGAAGCATCTATGGTGCGGAGGTATTGCAGGGAGTGTACCTGAGTATCAGCTCTATGCCAACCCATACACAGCACTGCACAAGCATGTGTTGGCTAAGTAAACACATTTTCTTCGTTTGCTCTATATATCGGTTTTAATTGTTTTATGAGACTATTATAACTCAAGACATTATAAAGCTTTGTTCATATAGTACCATTAGAACTAGAACTTTTTCCGTGTGTGTGTGTGTGTGTGTGTGTGTGTGTGTTCTTTTGGGGAGGCAGTCTTGCTGCTATGTAGCCCAGGCTGGACTCACCCTCTTCCTGCCTCAGTCTCCCTATGTCAATATTGTAGGAATCTACCACTAGATTTTTCTACACTTTTCCCAATAGAATTTAAGTATTTGATCTTCTGAGTTCCATAATTTATTCAGCCACTTATTTAACAATGGAAATGATTCCAAACCTCCATCATTTTAACTGAGTGTACACAGTGAATACTTTGTATAGACTGTATTTCTTATACTATTTTTGATGGACACACTTGTTTTGTTCACATCTGTGAGCATCTGTAATGTAATCTCTAAATTGAAGTCTACTTAAATTACATTCAGGAACGAGATGAAGTCTTGTTTACCCACTGCGCCCCTCTTCTGGCTCATCAGCACACCATTTATCTCTGCCTGGGCTGTCGAGCCTGATTATGTTTAAGCACATGAACCGGCTTCCATTGGTTTCTGAAGACACATGACAGCTGGTGCCTAGGGTAGCTCCCCTCATAAACTAAATCATGTTTCTTAAGAAACCACTCTTGACATTAACTGATTTAATAAGGGTTGCCTTTTATACCTCAAACTGGGGGGGGGAGCATAACAAAAATTGTTCCACAATGATTGTTTTTCAGAAAACTGCCACCACTTCAATCAAAGCCTGGTCCCAAAATCTTGGAATTCAATATGGCACAAGAGGCATGCCCCACTGCAACCAACAGTTGATAGTATAAGGACACCTTGTATTGGATAATTTTTATTCATACTTGAGAGAACAGTTTAAAGGAAAAGAAGGAGCATGGCTAATGATTTCAGATGTGTGGGTCCCTGTTGCTCAGCCTCATGCATTTGAATAGAATACCATGAGAGCCGAACGCATGTAGAGGAGGCTGTTTGCCTCTTTGTGACAAGACAGTATATTGAATAGGGGACAGGAGCTCAATGGCCTTTGTAGGCCTGATGCCAGGAAACTACTTCCCTGACTTCTGTCCTAGCTGCTGAAATTTCCACTGCTTTCCAAAACTGTACCCCTTACCTGGAACCAAGCATTGAACACAGAAACCTGTGAGGGACATTTTACATTCAAACATGACAATTCCCTACTATAACATTTTGGAAATATATTTCTTCAGTCTTTGACTCTTAAATTTGGGTATTTATTGGAGAAGAGAGAGGGAACCTAGAGAAATTATGCAGAACTTTTGGTTCCATAAAAATGCATAATATACATACATATGTGTACATACATATGTGGTTTTTATTTATTATATATGTGTGTGAGAGTTTTTTAAATGGTGCTGCTAAAAGTTGTATATATACCAAGAGAAGAATAAAATTGAATCCATATCTCTCACCTTACCTACAAAGACATTTCATTTAAAAGCTTAAACACTAAAATTTCCAAAGGAATACTTAAAGAAATACTTAAGTTATAGTAAAGAACTCTATGACTAGAACTTCCAAAGCAGAAAGGAAGGAAGGACAGACAGACAGAAGGAAGGAAGGAAGGAAGGAAGGAAGGGAGGGAGGGAGGGAGGGAGGGAGGGAGGAAGGGCCCCAAAAATGACAAACAGAATTATGTAAGATCCTAATGTTCCTACACATCTACAGACACTGTCAACAGAGTGAACTGGCAGCCTATAGCCTAAAGCTTTGCCTGCTATTCCCCAGGCAAGAGGTTAATCAATAGACATAAAAAATAGCAACATAATAAAACTGTTAATCAAGAAATGGGTCAGTGAATTGAACAGTTCTCAAAAGAAGAAAAACAAATGACCAATAATCTTTTTGAAGTGTTGAACATCATTAACGATTAAGGAAACACAAATTAAAACTACTTCAGATCTCATCTCATGCCATTCAGAATGGCCACCAGCAAGAAAACAAATGATAACAGATGCTGGAGAGGATGTGGGGAAAGATGAATCCTCATTCCCCTATTGGAGGCATAAATGTATCTAGCTGCTATGGAAACTAATGTGGACACCCCATTCAAACAAACAAACAAACCCTAAAACTAGAACTACCATATGACTCAGGTATACCCCTCCTAGGCATGTACCTAAAGAACCCTGTTACCATAGAGACACTTACACATCCATGTTTGTGCTGCTGTTTCCCACTGTAGCAACAGAACAATCAATGAAGAAAATGCGGCACTTACACACAACACAGTGGAATCTTAACCAGCTGTAGAAAGCAATGGGATCCCAAAACTTGCAGGGAGGCATGTAGAATTAGAAATTATGCTAAGTGAGGTGATCCAGGCTCAGAAAGACAAGTACCCTATCTTCTCGCTCATATGCAGACCCCAGCATCTAAGGCCAGGAAACTACAGAAGTGCCATGGAGGGAGAGTAAGAGGCTTTAGTGAGGGATCTGGAGAGTAACAGGAGCCATGTGCTATGAAACTAAGAAGGAGACTGGGTGGGAGGAGACCAGTGCAGCGGGGCTGGGCAGACAGGGAGTGGAAGGGAACAGGTATGAGCCAAACAAAACTATACATGGAAACAACGTTAAGGAAACAGATTATTCTGAATACTAATTTAAAAAAGAAAAAAGAAGAAGCAGGAACTAAGTTGCTTGGTGTTCTGTTTCTACTCAGGGACCTGGAGTCAGCCTGCAATCTTACTTCCCTTTTACTGACGAAACGAAGAGCTGGACACTTGAGTGACTTTCTCTTAAGGTTTCTCCCATGCTGAGAAGTCACTGGCTTGGCTGTGTCTCAAACGTTCTATTTTTTTTTTAATGTAAATACACTATGAATTAAGTAAAGCAAAGCAGGAGATGCAATATTCTACTCCACATTCATTTGCCTTTCACTGCCCCCAAAATCACTTCCAAGTAGTATGAGAGACAGTAACCTGATAGTTACAAGAAAAAAAAAAACTGGAGCAAGAATACCCAGCTGACAGTACTGAAAACAGCCTGGTATTGCCATAAAAACAGACAGAAGGACCAATGGAATTGAATCAAAGACCCAGATAACAATCCCCACACCTATGAACATTTGATTTTCACAAAGAAGCAAAAAATATAAAATGGAAAAAAGAAAGCATCTTCAACAAATGGACGACCGTATTGACGTATAGTTGTACATCTTCTTACTTTTATGACCCATATCTACCACCATGCACAAAACTCAAACCCAAATAATGGATCAAAGACCTCAACATAAAATCAACCACACTAAACCTCACAGAAGAGAAAGTGGGAAGTATACTTGGATACATTGGCACAGGAGACCACTTCCTAAACAGAACCCAGTAGCACAGACACTGAGAGCAGCAATTAATAAATGGGACCTCCTGAAACTGAGAAGACTCTGTAAAGCAAGGGACATGGTCAACAAGAAGAAATGGCAGCCTAGAGACATGCTGAACAGAGAACTGATCTCCAAAATATACAAAGAACTCAAGAAACTTGACATCAAAAGAACAAATAATCCAATAAAAATAATGGGGCACAAACCTAAACAGAGAACTATCAACAGACAAACCTCAATGAGTTGAAAGATTCTTAAGGAAATGCTCAACAATCCTTAAATGCAAATCAAAACAATTCTGAGATTCCATCTTATACCAGTCAGACTGGCCAATATCAAAAACCCTGATGACAACTTATGCTGGAGAGAGAATGGTAAGGAGAACACTCCTCCATTGCTGGTGGCAGTGCAAACTTTTACAGCTCCTTTGGAAATCAGTATGGTGATTTCTCAAAATATTAGGAAACAACCTACCTCAAGACACAACAATACCACTGTTGGGTATATATTAAAAAGACACTCAATCATACCACAAAGGCATGTGCTCAACTACGTTCATAGCAGCTTTATTTGTAATAGCAAGAAGCTGGAAACAACCTAGATGCACCTCAGCCAAAACATGGATAAAGAAAATGTGGTACATTTACACAATGGAGTACTACATGACGGTAAATAATAATGACATCTTGAAAGTTGCAGGCAAATGGATGGACGGATGTAGGAAAAACTCATTGACTGCTGTAAAATGCAGACCCAGAAAAACAAATGCAATATGTATTTACTCATAAGTGTCTTTTAGACATAAAACAAAGAAAAATCAGCCTACAAACTAGACAACAAAGAGGACTCTAAGTGAGACATACATGGATCTACACAGAAAGCTGAAAAAGACATGATCTTCTCAGTAAATTGGGAGCATGGGGGTCATGGGAGAGGGCAGAAGGGGAGAGAGGAGGAAGGAGGGGAATGGAGACAATGTATAGCTCAGTTAAAAAAAAAAACACCTCTAGCTAATAATTCAGTCACCTAACAAGGTCTGGCAAGTTGGGAATGTAGTAGCTGATAAGAGGGAGTACCCTGGCCTGGAACACTCATCAGCCAGCTCAAAGGCCATGAGCAGACTGTGGAAGGCACAGAAGGACTTTGTATCTGAACATGTGGGACAAGGGGAACTTCCTGGGACCTGGGAGCTGGGGAGTGGACTAGCAAGACATGGGACCAGGTCATGAGCTCAGCTCTTACTTTGAGAGCACCCAGCAATTGTTTGGAACCTTGTAAGCAGGGGACTTGACACTCTTCTTCACTATAAAGAGTCACTGTTGCATGGAGCCTGAGTATGGGAGGCAGGAATGTCTGTGGCTCAGTCAGACTGGGGGCTGTAGGCAGAGCAGAAATAAAGTGGGTAAGTGAATCAGTCCAAATATGGTTAGAAAGAAGAGGCTAAGCTGCATCTGAGGACTCGCTGTGGATGGCAGGGAAAGAACAAGGGGAGGAGTTGGCGGTTTGGCTTCAACACACAGGGGGATGGTGGGCTCTACACTAACATAGAAGACCAATGAAATGAAAATAGAAACATGGTTGGTGGTTCTGATGTCACCATGTTGAACATCAAGGGCCTTATAGGAAAGCAACATAGTCTAGAGATAGTTGATTCATAAACTCAGGACTCAAGAGAATTTAGGCTGTGTTTATATTATTTCATTGGGGTTTAAAGCACGTTAGTCTCACCTGTGTCTGTGACAGGGAAGAGTGGCTACAGGAAACCAATGATCAGACCAGGCAATGGCTTCAGGTCCCAGGCTGGTAGGCATCCGGATAAGGATGTCACTGAAAGAACAGAGAGGAATAATTGAATCTCTGTAGCCAGCTCCAAATCTACTATTTTTTTTAAGTTTTTAAACCCTTGCAAAGGAACAATAAATGGACTGCCAATAAATCTACAACTGAATTCTGCTATTCTTGTTACAATGCAAAGTCTCAGCCAGCACGCCATTGCTGGGTCACCTCTCCATCCAAGCAGTGAGTGTCCCGTTCTCTAGAATACTCTGGTTAGCGTCTTCAATATTTGTGCTTAAAGAACTAATGGCTCAGGTCTGACCTTCCAGCCAGTGCACTCTGTATTTTTAGCCCATCTGCTGGGAGGGTTAGGGAAAGAAAATGGTAGGAAGGGCTGGCAAGGAAGACACTGTAATATGGCAATCATTTAGAAGTAATTAACTCAAACTGGCTAAGGTTATCACATGGAACAGTCTTCAGAGTCTTGGGGTGAGAGGGGAAACAAACCCATTGTTTTTCGTGGGAACCTGTGGTGTTTTACCAAATGATAAGTATTGTTTCCTATACTAGAAATACAATGGTGTTTTCAAGCCCTGCTGCAGGTTAATTTAATACTCTTGAAATGGTTTTAAATGAAAATGCCTTTTTGGTTTACCTAAATTAATTTTTATCTTCAGTTATATTTTATTCTATTCATTAACTGCTCTGCCAAAAAGTTTCTCTTGAATGCACTGGGAAAAAAAATACCAAAAATCTATTTTCCAGGAAAGCCACCTGATATGAAAAATGGTAACTTTTGTGTCGTTTAGGGGTTGATTAAAAGCTTGTGTCTAGGGAAGACATTTTCCTTGTCTTTGACTTTCTGTGAGCACAAGAAAGATTACCTTTAATGCCATGTGCAGGCAGGCATTTCACTCGAGGTGCAGAAACACACTTCTAAATTGGATTAGGGTCACTGCAACCTGGATCTGCTGTAATTCCTGGGGGACACAATGTCCAATTAACAATGGAAAGCTTACCAAACAGAAAGGAACATTCTTTCCTACAGCAAGTTCTACCGTTCCAAGGTGAACCTTGACTTTGCTGTGCCCTTTCTTCTATGTTCCATGTTCCACTGAGCTTCTGAGCATTTCCTGTCAGGACAGGGCTTCCTGGGGTGCCTGCTCACCTCTCCAGGGCCACTCACACTGCAGCTAAAAGCTGTCCAGTCTATACCATTGATGAGCTTGCCACAGTTTGTGCATACCTGGCCACTTATAGAGCCACCATTAACTTGTTCATCAGCGGTCTCCATTGAACTACGAGCACCGGAAGGCAAAGATTGTCCTCATTCTCTCCTTGTCTCTTTGTATATGTCAGGGACTTAATAAACACTCCATGAAAGAATACTTCTCCATGCCATGGCTTTCTAGCTGTGTGATCCTAGGTGACTTATATGGCTTCTCTGTGCCTCGGTTTCTTCGGAATGTAACTACTAACATAATTTATAGGTGGTTTGCAGCAGGGTTAAATGCAGAGACTTGGCAAAGTCTTTGTTAATATGCATGGCCACTGGAAGGAGATGCCAATTGCCTCCCCTATACCATTTCCTCTTATGAATAAAATTTGAGCACATGAACACGCCCTGGCCTGAACCAGGAGATCTGTTGCCCACATCCTGGTAGAAATAAAAGCCATGATGACCCATCTGTGGGAGAGCTAAAGACTTGGTCTCAGTAGATAAACCTGGGAATTCTGTTGAAGGAGTCTTAGATTTTGTTCTATGAAGAAAATAGATACTCCAAAGGATGAAGACTATCCCAATCCCCATGGATAACTAGACATTGTTTTATGAGCTATGGACTCCATCTTGCTTCCATGAGTAAAGTTATGATTTCTTCAGAGAAGCCATACCAAGGGACATGACATTTTCAAGTTGCAGTTAGTCAATCCAGAAACCATTTTTAAAGACCTGTAGACTTTTCAGCATGTGAAAAAATTAAATGTCCTTATTGTGAAGCCCTTCTAATGGACTTTTCTGCTGTTTCAAAGGAGGAAACTCTGAGCAACAGGATAAGCAACAGATGCTATCTATGTACTATTAGCTTTTGTTTCTATTATTTATTGTGAATGACTTCAGTCAATATCAGCACTCTTAGACCAATTATAAGGAAGTTGGCTTGTACCAAAGTTATCCTTTCTTCCCCTGGTGCTATCTACAAAATAGGAATTCTGGGAGCCCTTTCTTTCCTGCTTAGGAAATAAGTGGAGAAGGTAGCTGGTGTTTGTGTTAGGACTTGTTTTCTCACGGAGTCTCTACCCCTCAAGGAAAACAGCACAAACAGTGATAAATCTGGCTTTCAGAGTCTTCAGTCTGATGACCTGGCATACTGAAGCAAGTGCTGTGCCAAACCCAACTCAGAGACACAGACTTTGAACTCTCATTCTCAAGCTCTTCTCTGTTGAACTTTGCTCCCTCCAGCTCTCCTACCAGGGTGAGTTGACAGCTGACTTCTATACTATTGTGTGGTGATTTTAAAGAAAATGCCCCCCAAAGGGAATAGAAATATTAGGAGATATGGCCTTGTTGGAATAAGTGTCATTGTGGGCATGGGCTTGGAAGTCTCATCTATGCTCAAGCCACACCTAGTGAGACAGACCACTTCCTGCTGCTTGCAAGATGTAGAATTCTCAGCTACTTCTCCAGCACCATGTCTGCCTACATGCCTCCATGTCCCACCATGGTAATAATGGACTGAACTCTGAACTGTAAGAGAGTCACCCCAATTAACTGGTTTTCCTTTGTAAGTGTTGCCACAGTCATGGTGCCTCTTCACAGCAATAGAAACCCTAAGACAAAAGTTGGAACTACACACTGGTATATTGCTGTGATAGGCCTGACCATATTTCTGTTTGAAGGAATATGGAACTGGGAACTGTGGATCAGAAAAGCAATTGAATACTTTAAGCGCTGATTAATGGGCCATACTAGTAGGAGCATTGACGACAGTGGGGCTAAAAGTTATTTGAGCTGTTGAGGCCTAGCTTAAGAGGCTTCAGAGGGGAAGAATATTTATATGTGGCCTAGAGATTATTCTTGTGATATTTTGGTGAACAATGTGGCTGCTTTTTGCCCTTGTCCAAAGAATCTTCCTGAGGCTGAAGTGAAGAGTTTTGTTTTAATTTCATTCACAGAGGAAATCTCAAAACAGTCCAGTACAGACTCTGTAATATGGCTATTGGTGAGGGAGAATTGTCTGTATTCTGTCAATTACGTTTTAAATAAATGCTGATTGGCTGCTGATAGCCAGGCAGGAAGTATAGATGGGAAAACCAGACAGGAAGTAGAGATGGGGCAATGAGAACAGGAGTATTCTGGGAAGAAGGAAGCTCTCCTGCACTCCTACCCAGATCACAGAAGAAGCAAGATGTGACCTACCCTGCTGAAAAAGGTACCAAG
>LOEQ01008988.1:67562-85471 GCA_001685075.1 Bramus lutescens | reverse complement strand
TCTCTCTCTCTCTCTCTCTCTCTCCCTCTCTCTCTCCCTCCCTCCCTCCTCCCCTCCCTGCCTCTCTCTGTGTGTACTAATATATACAGGGAAATGCAATGCCCATGGAATTCAGAATACAGCATCAGATATTCTGAAGCTAGCACTACAAGTTGTTGTGAATCACAAGACTTGGGTTATAGGAATTAAAATTCTTTGTAAGAGCAGTATTTACTCTTAACCTTGATGCATCTCTCCACCACATATGAGTATTTATTAAGTCTAAAAAAATTGTGAATAAAGGTTTCTTTATTTGAATTATGAGGGAAAAATTAGAAATAAGAAAGATGCTACAAAGATTTTGCAGTGCTGGATAAACCATGGGTCAAGTGGAGTAGAAATGAACATAAAGCAAAATCTGGATCTAGAGTCCAGATTGAAAGCAGTGGCCAATTGACAGGTAAATACAGGGTTTGTTTAAAAGTGTGCTTTGAGGCCAGGAGTAGTGTTGTGTGGCTTTGATCCCAGCATTCGGAGGCAGAGACAGGAAGATCTCTCGGGGTTTAAGGCCAGCCTGATCTACATAGTGAGTTCTAAGACATTCAGAACTGCATAGTGAAAGCCAGTCTTGAAAAAAAAAAAAAACAGAAGCAAAAAGTTAGTGTTCCTTTTGGAATATTATATATATATATAATATATGTGCATGATTAACTATATGATATATGTACATATTAAATGCACAATATATGAATGTATATGTATAGACACATGTACATATATACATATATACGTGTGTGTATATATATATATATATTTCTACAATGGGAATCTATGCTTCAAATGTTTTGATTTTTAAAAAGTGCAACAGCATTTTGAAGAAACACAGAGCTTGTCCACTGAGCTACAAATTTAAGGCATTGCCAATCTTTATTAAATTATGTTGACCTTGTTCAAAATATGGCAAATTCCAAAATATTACAACTCTGTATTCATTCACTTGACACGGGTAAGCTTTAAATGTGGAATAATGAGAACAAGCATTTTCAGAAAGTCCTCTCATATACAGTGTGATGCAGACAGTGTAATTAGCAGGTTCTGGGTGTGTTTCAGTGCTTCACATGCATGATAAAATTTAATCTCTGGCAAGGGGAGCAAGCAGATCTAGGCACAGAAGCATGGATTCATACACTACCATTATTAATCCCATCTACAATGGTTTAAGTCTTGCATATCAAGTTGGCTAATGCAAAACAACTTATTTCTTATAATCATTCATAAGTCCAGTAACAGTATAGCCATTGAATAGTAAAAGGGAACATTCCGTCTTTATTTTCTTCTCGTTCACAGTGATTCTTTCACAGTGATCTATACTTAACAGGTATATAATTATTAAAATATGGTGCTGCCTGATGATTTTCATCATCAATCTTGAGACAGTTCACCCCCACCAAGGCCAAACAAGGAATGCAATGTTACACAATGTATGGATGGCATGCTTCATTGTAATGAGCCAAGCATGAACTTCTCCATTCCTGCCATGGTGGAGCCGAGCTTGAACTTCTCCATTCCTGCCATGGTGGAGCCAAGCTTGAACTTCTCTGTTACAGTCATCATTTAAGTTTCTGTATATTAAATTTAAGTCTGAATATTCAAATCCTGCCACATATTAAATATGTATATATAATAAATCATGCTTTCTGTTAATTTTAATAATCTTCCACAGCCTCATTTCCTAGAACAAACCTAAAAGAAGACTCTATAAAATCACCATACGTGGATGTAAATTTTCAGTCCTTGGAAAAAAATGGACTTAAATTTTTAATTTGCCGGGTAACAGTCGACTAGCATAATTTACAATGGTTTATACCCTTTTACCAAATACATGTTGTAGCTCCCTTGTCTCACCCTCCCCATCTTACAGACATACATATACATAAACACCCACATACGATCTTCCCATAGAAAATATTTTTAAAAATAGTCTCTCTATTGTTAATATTAATACCAATCATCAAACTTTAAGAGCCATAATCTGTATTTTTGGATTATTTAAATTTCATCAAATATTACAGTTATATATATGAGATTTAAATAAAAACAATTTGACTTCATGATCTAGTAAGAATACAAATTTATAATACTGTATATGTTTTACCTTATTAATTGCCAGATTTGTGCTAGTTTAAAAATACTCACACACACAAATAATATTTAGTTAATCAAAGTACTTCATGAGAGGCTGGAGAGATGCCTCAGTGGTTAAGAGCACTGCCTGCTCTTCCAAAGGTCTTGAGTTCAATTCCCAACAACCACATGGTGGCTCACAACCATCTGTAATGGGGTCTGGTGCCCTCTTCTTGCCTACAGGCATATACACAGACAGAATATTGTATACATAATAAATAATAAATAAATAGATAAATAAAAACAAAGTACTTCATGATAGAGATATTACTACAATCATTCGAGCTACAACTTAATCCCCTTTGGCCAATGACAGCTACAGAAGACAAATGATTTGCATCCAGCTTTATGTTTCCAACCTAGCTTATGATTAGTTTAGAATCAGAGGTCCATTTGGGGACCCCAAGCTTAACCATGTGTGAACAGATACTTTTAAAAATGGAAGGTCTGAAGAGAACAGTTCACACCTCATTAGAGTGGGCAACCTCTATTTGACAATACCTCTCCTTTTTTCCTGACCATCCCCCCAAAATTAAACTCCAATACATTTGAATATTAAAAAAGACACTAACTTCTCAATTTATTTAAATACTAAGATACTAAGAACAAGCAAGGAAAATATGTATTTTCATAAAACACTGATACTTTATAAGTTTCTATTCATGATTATAGTTAACCACTATAACCCCTGCTTTTGTTTGTATGTGATTGCTTAAAATTATTTACTGGTCTTTAAAATAAGGAAAGTAGGCATAATTACTTGTCACAAATCTACTTTTTGGTGATATTTGTGTTTCTTACCTACAATATAAGATTTTCCTTAATATTTATCTGAAATTCTGATACACTAATTATGCTAAAATTCCTTAACAACAAGTTTTATAAGTAAAACATATTATTTGAGTTCTGAATCACTGCTTCTTCTTTGTTTTTAAGTTCATGCATGTATATATATTACAAAATAAACTTGACAATCACTAACCTGAAATTCCCAAATTCTCTAATATCTGAAAAAATTTGAGTATTCCATTGATATAGGGTGAATATCTACCCTGATTTAATGCAACACACCTGATTATAAGTCCATGTTCACTGAATGTATTGTATAAAATTATCTTCAGGCTATGCACATAAAACATACATAAAATAAATTGAATTCTGTTGAGATGTTGATCCAATATTCAACTATCTTTTTTTACAGTATTTCAAAATCCTCTCTCTGAAAAAAAAATCAATATCTGAAAGAAAGACTCCTGAGTACAAACAACTTGAATGAGGGATACTTTATCAGTAAATTTTGAAGACTTTTCTTGAAACAAGTTTAAGTTCACAAATCTCTAGGTGGCTCTATCTCATTTATTAAAATTAATTAAATTCACAGCTTTACACAAACTCATTTGCCTTGGCTATTTCTAATGGCCATTTAATATTTATGGGTAGATATATGTGTTTAATTAATTTTACATTTGGATATGGAAAGAGATAGAAAGAGATGGATGGAGATACTAGACAATCTCACCACTTTGATACCTAAGAAAGTCTGTAGACAGATTTGGTGAGTCCTCAGTAATGGACACTCATCATAGCTTCAACAAAAGAGATGAAGACTCAGATATCATACCGTCTAAGTTTTATTTTCCTGTCTCTAAAATTCTATAACTCTATTAAATTGCATGTGGCTGGCAGTTGTTAGCTCGGTAAAGGAGTAAATAACATTTTGGTACGACAGGAATTAAAATAGAGGGTTGGGGGAGAATTATGTCATGCTCTCAAAGGCTGCCCTTCGCAGCCACAACTGGAGATGTGCATCATCCTCAGTGGAATGAAATATCTGCTGATACTCATCACACAGTCCCCACTCCGGGAAGCTGTCAGAATAAAGAACACTCCTGTTCTGAAATATAATAACTCTAGTTAATATGCTTCCCTGATCTGACAAGTGCTGATTTATGATGTTAACCGAGGATTAGACATCAACAAGCAGTCCTCACATTTATTGCTGCACTTGAGAGGAAATCACATGAGTCATCCTCCAGCTACTCCAATAATCTGCATACATTTATGGCAGAGGGGGGTTGAGAAAGGTTCTCATTATAGTGTTTAATGTTTTTACACCTCAAAAATCAAACTATTATTCAAGTACTAATTTAAAATATACATGTATTTGAATATATTTCCTTATTTCTTTCTGTAACCACATTATAATCATACAAGACCTGGGTTCCCTCTGAAAGACATGGATAATTAATTTACCTTTGTGACATAAGGTAATCTGAGACATCACCAAGTAACATATGAGTGAGAGGAGAAAATTCCTTTATGGAGATTTTAGATATACATTTATATTGTAGATTCTCTACTAAATCTGTATCTTTTAGTGATGTTGCAGGATGGGTAATCATTGTGGCCAGGTCTCGCTTGGACAGTGAGAAGTGGCTGTGAGCTCTTCCATTTGACTCTGTGAGGACATGCATAGTCAGAAATCTTCCTGTTTGTAATGAGCATTCGGAAGACACAGTCTAATGGAAGTCTGAGTGAATACTGTTCATTAAGAAAATAATCAAAATAGGATGAGAAACATCATCATATCTCATGTGAGATAAGGAAATCTGAATTATTTTGTCAGCAACAATAAATTTACAGTTTTATTCTGGTTACAGAATGAAATGTCCTACTATGACAAAATTAAACTAAAATTAAACTAAAACAACAGTGCATACATCAATTAGTGTTTGTAGGAGAGGGTAATTGTATTTTCAATAAAAATTCATACTTCAATGTTTCAAAATAAATGGTAACATGGGTCTCATTCAATTGGTAATCTACCAGGAGACAGAATAATTCTCAAGAAATTTATGAGCAATACATTAAATGAAATTATAAAATTGAGTCTGGAACACATCATAAAGAATGTATCCACATTCTTTGCCATGAAATTGTCATAAACTCATGAGAGAAGCACCAGAATTAATTGAACTAAATATTTAAAATCTATTTCTATACTAATTTATTTTCTAATACCTCTTCTATTGAAATTCTCAGGACATATTTTTCTGAACAAGCTTATTTTAGAATTATTTTAGAATTTTAATAAATTAAACATAAAATATTAACTTATAGTACACAATATATAAATGAACTATCATCATGAACAGTCGTCTCTAACCAACATCTTTCTCCTTTCTTTATCGAAGCTTACTATTGCAATATGTATTGATAAGCTCTGAATTACCAGAATAGTACATTGTCTGATGTTATGCTTTGGTTCACCAATCTGATATATAAACTGGCAAACTAGTGCTTATCTGTGGTCTTTTAATGGTGTGAATAAGAAATAGACATTTTATGTATAGTAAGTAGCTAGAATATTTTATTAATAAGAATTATATCAAAAAAGAAAAAGATTGTATGTGAACAGCTGATTCTGAATCATTCTTGCATGTTCACCCAGTTTTAAAATTTCAAATAATGAACTATGAACTTATTTATCTGTCTTGAAATCCTTAAATAGTTTGGTAGCTTTTGTATTTTAAATAATGCTTTTTTAACAAATCCTGTTTGATTTGTAACAATATTTTTTCTAATAGTATGTCCTTAATTATGTATAGAGATATACCAACGCATCACTCCAAATACCTGAAAAGAATGTGTTTAACATCACAAAAATTTGAATATATATATTCAATATATAGGAATAACTACATTCCTAAATATAGCTATGCAAAACAGAATTTCAGATACATACAAAAGTACTGATGGGCTCATCCTGGCTATCAAATAATCACTGATTCACTTTATGAAATAAAGCAACAATTGTTTCTGTGTCATCTCTATTATTCAGGTAAATTGGTACTTTATCATTCTTTTAGTTTCATAATGCACAATAACTATACTGCTTTTCTTTTCAAAAAACTATGAATAACACACTAAGAAACAATCCATTATTCAGAACCACAGCAAAAGAAAGAGTGTAGGCTTGTGATATAAGAGATTTATATTGATTTGCAGGAGTCAACACTTTTTTTTTTCTTAAATGAAGGCTGTAGGCATGAGACACTGAGAGATTTATTCTGATGTGCTGGAGTCAACATGCGTTTCTTTTCAAACTGGAGTGGTGAAGACATTCTAACTACTTTGCTGATGGAGCTTCTGGCCATAAAATAGCTCATAACAGGCTCATACCTCTGGGTTTCTGGAAGAAGGAGTCCCAGAGAGTGATTAGTCTGAATGGGAAAGAAAAAATCATGGCGAAGCTTAAGCATGCATAACTTGCAATTTATTTTACTTACTAAATAATAAATAATACTTTTTAAGTATTATAGTTTGATTCCATTTTCATAATCTCTGATGTACAGGTAGAGGGCACTTCCAGAGGAGAGATTAACTGCAGTTCTTCAGTATGGAACCATCATTTTATAAGCTCACTTAAAAATATCTACAGATCCTGCCTCTTCTTTTCCCTGAAGTTAGAATGCTTGACATTGCATTGAAGATAGTTGTTGATATATTTTCATTATATTTTAAAAACCTAGTAAATATTCATAGCTATACTACTGCAGCTAGTTTGATTTTCCTGTATGAAGAAACTTTTATTTAAAAATCTGTGTATAAAGTGAAGAATAATCATAAAAATTAGAGCAAGAAAAGCAGCTTTAACCACCTCAGATAAGGTATAAGGCAATCTTCATCATGAACTTTTACAAATGAAAATAAAAGAACGTGTGTGTGTGTGTGTGTGTGTGTGTGTGTGTGTGTGTGCATGTGTCTGTCTGTCTCTGTCTGTATGTCTGTGTGTGTTAGGGGAAAATGATTAATTTAATAAGTGATATCTAGTCATACAACTTAAACTACCTGTAAGAGCACTACAATGCCTGTTTTCAAGTGAGTGTAGTGATCCCCCTTTGTATATTGGGGATCCACTATAAAGCAGCTTGATAAGTCACAGATTTTAAAACTAAGAAGGACTGGTGAACAGCTATTTATTATCAACCACCACAGGACATGGATAGACCCTTAAAAGTTACTAAAATCAGAATGAGAAAGGCTCACTAACTTCCTTGAGATCTGGCATTTGCAGGACACAGGCCAGCCTACAGATGGAGTCCAGTGATCAAGGAGCAAGCAAATGTAGGAGCCAATTAGCTCTATGCCTTAGAGTTTGTTAAATTGCATCACAACTTAATGGGTGGCATTATATTGACTAGGATGTTAATGATATCTAGCTATGTGAATCATTACAGAATATTAAAAAATGTTTCAACAAAAAGTAAATGGATAAACATTTAGGCCAACACAGTAAACTATAAGCCTAAGAATCCACATTTAACACAAGACCTCAAAGAAGATAGTTATTTATGAAAAAAAGAAACTTTAAAAGCAACAGTTCTATTATGCCTGGTATTACAAAATTAAAGAAGAAACCTATGTTTTTTAAAAAGAAACAAAGTAATATGAGTACTATGTAGTTAATGTATTTGAATTTTTAATTTTTCTCATTCTTATAAAATAAAATACAAAAAAGTGGGAGGGAAGCAGAACTGACCTAGATACACTAAAAATTTTTAAAGAACAAATGAATTTTTTTAAAGTTAGTACATCTTACCTTAGTTATTGTCATTAAATAACTGTTAATAGCTTTTGAATTCATTAAGATATTGAGCTATTATTTAAACTTGTAGTGAGCTATTTCTCATGCCTAAATTTATGAAGTTTTGATAATAAATATATCTACAATGCTTGCATTATCTAGCTTATAAGCAGTGCTGTTTGCTGGCCTTAAACAAGGCTACTCTATATCATGGTAACTAGATAAGACTTGAGAATCACCTACTGGGAAAAGTGATACATTCTCCTAAACAGTTTTGTTCTAAGACACATGTATACTTGCAGACAGCAAAGAATTTTTCTGCTAAATATCCATTTTGTGTGTCTGTCTGTCTGTGTCTGTGTGTATTTATATATGAATAAATATTTAAACAATTGCTCAATCTACTTAGTTATAATAATAATCGATTCAAATATTAAAGAACTTGAGAAGAATGGTACAGACATATGAAGGATCGGAGGGAGAAGGAGGAAATAATGTAAATATATTATGAACATATGAAATTAAAAAAGTTGTAAAGAGAAGCCATTAAAAGGTCAAAATCTGAAGGACTTTAGAACACCGTCTTTTCTTTCAGATTTTTTTTTGTGGTGAATTCTTTGTAAAGAACTAGGAGAGTGGTTCAAATGAAGATGGAATGATAGGGGAAGATTAAAAAAGACAAAAAAGAAAAGGTGGAAAGTAAAGAAGTGTCTGAATACTTTTCAGGGGACTTTTTTGTTAGAAGATGGGGCAGAGAGCCACAGAACTGTAAGTTCAGGGAAAAAAAGGGGGTAAGGCTCTCAGTAGATCAAGAAGACAGCTTGATTTTAAAACCATCAAGATAATTGACCTCCGGAGAGCAAGATAACAAATTTGTATTTTCTGAACCAATGAATTTGTGTTAAATTGTATACTAGCAATAAGAAGCAAAACACAAATGTATAGGAAAACATTTTGAAAACTGTTCAACATCCATCAGAGAAATGCAAATCAAAATTACCCTGAGACATCAAAATTCCATCCAGCAAAATGTAGGAAAAGTGGGCCATGCATTCATGGCTCCTTGAAATATTAAATGGTACAACCACTATGAAACTTGGTGTACTGGTTCTACAAATAAGGAAAATCAACATACCCTACGATCTACTCATTCCATCCTTGGATGTAAACCCAAAGACTCTATATCTTGCTGAAGAAATACTTTCTCATGTATGTTCACTGCTGGTCTTTCTATTTTAGCATTTCTTTTTGTCTTACTGTTTTTGGTTTATTTGTTTCTACTTTCATTCTTTTTTCAAGAGAGGGAAAGAGAAATAATATGAGAATGGGAAATTAGGGATGTGGGGAGGATCTGACTGAAGCTGGGGGACTGGAAATACAATCATGATATATTTTATGAAGAGATATTGGATAATACAAAGCTAAAATAATATCAACATAATATAATATTAGCATGTGCTTTGATACATTGTTCTTAATTAAGAAACGTAATTTCAGATTTTTCAGAATTCCTTTCACCATCTATAAAATATGTCAACAGTAATAATTATAAGATATTCTTAGTCTCAAGTAAGATAATACCATGTCAAATGTTAACACAATATCAGGCATAATAAGTACTCAATAGACACTGGTGCATTTTTAATGACCTTTTCCCAAGTATTCAGCACAAATCCTTCCATTCCATAACAGTAAGCATGGTAAGAAAGGGTCATTCAAGGTAGCCAAAGATAAAGGAACAACAACACATGGAGGACATAAGAAATGACTTTGAAAAGGAAGCAAGGATTGTTCTCTAATTCCATGGGCATTATGGATGTGTTCTACAGTCTTAGACCATTCATGTCTCCAAGACTAGTCTCTAACTAGTAATGTATAGAACATAAATATTTCTTCCAAATTTATCTATTTAAGATATCCAAATAATAGAGTACACAGATGGTAGAAGTTAGTTATTTGGATTTTCCTCCTCTACTCTGCCTTTATGGTCTGTATACCCTCATCAATATGTAAAAAACACATTAATGTAGTGAAGATATATCAAGCCTAGATTTGAACACAGAAGCTATTTTTTTAAACAAGGAGTTTGATACACTACACTTCTGGTAGAACATTAACTTATGATTAAAGATTAAACTAAACTTTATTTTTATTAGATTTGCTAACTTATGAAATGTGTGAGTGTTTTGCCTGTGTGTACATGTGTGTACCACTTGAATGCACCTGGATAGCCTGGAGTGGGCACAATGCCCCCTGGAACCAGGGTAACAGAGAGTTGTGACATACTGTGTGGGTGCTGGAACACGAATCTAGGTCTTCTGCAAAAGCATCATGAGCTTCCAATCACTGAGCCTTTTATCAAGTATGAGGAGTACTTTAAACACTTGGGTCTTTTACCCTCACCTATGCAGCAATTAGTTTTAGACATTTAATGAACATGAATGTTTATGTGAAACAATTTTTAAAAGAAATTTTAATTATAATAACTTTACATGAAATTTAGTATGATTTACAAGAAAAGCCTGGAGCAGTTAAAACATTAAAGTACCCTCCAGGAAAGGATTAGTTTACAAAGGTAATTATCTGCTTTATAGTCCTCAAAGCCAATACTATTGTTAAACATATATTAACTATGAGTTCTCTGTACTAAGTTCCCCAGTCTCTACATTTGTCTCAAGCTGACAACCTCAAATGTTAATCACAGACATAGCCTTGGCAGGCATCCCAGTTTAGAAAAAAAGGATGTATGGATTAAAACCCCTTTGCATTCCAGGCACAAAGCACAGACTGGCAACATGACAACCAAGAATTTTACATCACAAAGGACTTACTGTTCTCCTACCACATTAAATGCTTGTGACTGAGTCAGAGTACACCTTGACCACTGTCACAGATTTGCTCAGAACTGAGCAATTAAGGCTTAGGTCACTGTGGAAAGAAAGCGAGAAGAAGCAAGCCCGTAAATAACTAAATAAACGCCTAATACTGTGAATAAAATTTTGTGTTGTTTTGAAACAGCCTGTGGATTTCTGACTGAGTTATAACCTCAACTTCATGGGCAGGCTCTATTATTTTGTTAATTCCATTACAACTGGAAGAAGGCATTTCAAGATGGTCAGATATTCATCTGAGGCACCATGCACATATTGCAGAAATTATGGGGATCCCCAGATTAACTTTATTGCAAAATGTATCTTAAATTCATTTATTTATGAAAATAGGGGTTACATATCTCTGATGGTAGTGTATATAACATTCATTATTTTTACACTGTAGCACCTAGTCATATATGTTTTAGTTCTTTATATTCCCATAAACTTTTAAGCACTGTCACATAGACATATGCACAGTACGAATTTTAATGTAATATCAGAATACTAGAGATAAAAATCATATGTATATTATAACTCATAAAAGTCAGAAGACAGTCTGGACATCTTTTGTCACAGTTGACTTGTGTATCTCACGAAGATCTGAGTGTGGTTTTGCACTGCCTCATTTTAATTCCAGTAAGGTAGTCTCTACCACAGTCGTTTCTCTCTGTTTCTTTGCAGGCTGCACACCGAAGCTGCCTGGCAATAAGGATAATATGCTATGAAGATTAAGAACAATGACAACAAAGTGACCTCAAATATGACCCCAAATCATTTCGATTGAAGGTCTGTGCACAAAATGAAAATTACAGTGCTTGATTTTTCTCTTCAAAGAGCTGGTTAGGCCCCATTAAAGAAAATTATAAGTAAATATGTTTCACACAAGATAAATTTTTGAAATGGATTTAGGATTTTAGTATTTTTGTCCAATAATAAGATGCAGTTGGTAGACTTCTTGATAGAAACCAAAACAACAAATTTTGGACATATTTTCAGAGAAGTCAAAACAAGCTAATGAATGGGAGACATGACTAAAATAAATCCTGAAAATTAATATTTAACTGTTTGTAAAGCTATTAACTTTGGTATTCTTGATTTTCTGAAAAAGTTTCCCATTCATAGTACTATAATATAAATGTTAAACTATTTTTATAATGTCTCTAAACTCTTTTTTCTTACACGAATCTTCTCTCCAGAGTGCCAGTGTTTGAATATGGTGATAGAGGAGGGTCATCATCGCCTTCCAAGATGTAGAGCAGCCGTAAGTGTTCTCTGCATACTTCATTATGCCTTGAGAAACAGGTTCAGTCCCTATCAGCACTGTTCCAGTTCTCTGCCCACTAACAGAGCCAGCATCTCTGCTTCCTCCTTTTAAATGACCTTAGTAGGTTTGGGTCATTCTCTACTAAACTTTGGATTCACTCATAGTTCAATTTAAATATCTTGAACACCCTTGAAGACCTTTTAAATCATTTGCTCAGTGGCATTATAGACTTATTCAACAGTATCGGGAAATACATCGCAAGACAGTTACATGGATTCTGCAAATTGCTTGTAGCAAGTCTGTTTTCTCACGGCAATACACAGTAGCTCGTATCTTTAATGGTCAGTTCATTTCTCTCTCTCAAACTACAGCTTTGTATTTCCTACCCAAAAAACAGTGGCTGTTACTTCTGGTATTTTTAAAATAAATTTTCCATTTACACTGAAAAAATTTTAAAGGCTAAATCCTCAATAAGTAAAATGCACTGTTACATTGTGAAAGGCAGTACACCCCGACGAAAAATGAATGCTTATGTTTACAATTATTCCAGCATTTCAAAAGGTAGGAAAGGGCAAACATGTTGGTGCATGCCTGTAGTCTCTGTACCATGGATGTTGGAAGATGGCAGGTTCTCACTTCAAGGCAAACCTTGGCTATGTAGCACACTCAAGACCAGCCTAAGATATATGAATTATTTTTTCTAAAAAAATAATAAAAGTATAAGAAGTAATAAAAAGGTAGAAGCAGAAATTTATAAAGTTTGTCACAGATTATTACAAAAGATCCAGAAGCACAAGTGTATCTTGGGTATGTCTATATGCACTGGCACTGTCATTCCCGATGTGTAGGTGCATATTTGAAACACATCCTAGTCTATCTGTTCAACCATTTTCTTAAGAGTAAAAGGCCATTGTAAAAATAGTGCACTTAGAATCATGTATGAAAGAACATAATTCTGACACAAAATATTTTTTCTCTAATAAAAATTTTATCTCATTCTATATTCTACTAGTTAAAACTAGATTGTTAAGCAATTCTATTCACTAGCTGTAAGTAATGAAATAAGTCACTTATCGCTTTAATGCTATTTCTTTTAATAAGGATGCTGCATTCAAAATGTATGGCAAGTCTTTGTTTTATAAAGGTATTTCAATTATCCCTCGTTATTCCTGGATGTTGCTAAAAAACACAAACCTAGCTGTCTCTCGGGCTCTGGGGTAAAAGGCAGGATCAAAAGCGATGTGTCTGCACCCAGAAGCAGTGGCATCTTCAAGGATCTGAGGTGTGGGAAGCAGAACAAAAATTCATTTTCAGTTCTCAGATACTCATTTTCACTGGGTTGTCAATCAATCCCTTGGTCCTCTGGGTACATCAACAGTACACACAGGCTGGTATCACATTTTGTTGCTTACACAGAAATATCAAATATTCTTTGAATAACTGCTTTAGGAATAAGAATGTTATTACTGATGCCCAGTAGTAAATCCCTTAAGAAAATGAATAAATGCTTACACAAAGCATAACTTGAGAAATACAAGTCAAAATTTCTAAAGATGCATTCATAAACTTCCAAAATTATCCATCATTTCATATTTTAACATACTGCTTATCACTAAAATGATTAATATATACAAACTAAACAATAAATGTTATTGTTTGTGTTTTTGTCATTTAAATGCACCTAACTGCATATATCTGCATCTTTGAGTAAATCATATCAAAGACAAATAAAATGTTATAAGAAAAAAAACTCAAAAATTTATTATATGTTCTTGTCTATTGATAAGAATAATTAGGGGGAAAATACCATATATTTTTTCTAAAACCAGTATAGGAGGTGTACTTTATTAAACTGATCATCATTATCTTAAATGAGGAATCACATGATAAATTATTTTAATGTTCATTATAAATATATAGAATAATTTCCATACTTGAAAATGAAAATCATAAATATTCTTAATTTATTTTTAAAATACTTAGCATTAAATATAATTTTAATGACATAAGTAGCTGCTTGAATTTTCTAAACCTTCTATTTCTTATTTTTCATGTACATTGTTATGGTTTAAGGAGTGTTTCCTGGAAGAACCCAAATTTTCTCTTACCTTAAGTCTTGGTAAGCAGTGGTCCGCTGGCAACCTACTAATCATCTCTGTCATCAGATCTCTCTACAGCTATTATTGAAAGATATTATGGATAACTGGACCTTTGTTTGTTTTCACCCATGATTATGGAAAGTTCCATGCCTACCGAAGAGAAAGCCAATATTCTTACAGAGCTCCTAACTTTCCCCTCCCTTAAATCTCTTTTAAAGATGTTATTAGAATTTATTTCTTATACAAAATAATTGGGTTAATAATATCAGAAGAAAATAGATTGATAGTCAGAAGGATCATTAAAGATTAACTCAGAAATACAAGTTCCATGACTATTGTGTGGCACCAGCAGCCAGTTCATGAAGGAGGAACTGCCAGATTTCTGGCTATGACTGGATTTATTCAGAGCTAAAGCAGAAATCACTGTGCCTGGATCCTGCTGTGATATAGAAATATATGGAATGCCAGACTCTGCCAAAGCCCAGGAAAGGCAATCACTACATAGAAGTTGAGGATGGAGAATGATAGAAGAAAATCACCCTCGAAGATAAGCTTCTAGGAGACCTAAATTAAACTGAGTGCGGAGGATTATGCTTGTAATCCTAGCCCCTTGGAGGTTGAAGTTAAAAGATAATTAGCTCATGAATTCAAGAAGAGAGATAGTTTCAGGGAAACAAAGAAATATAGGGAGAAGAAGAGGAACAGGAATTGGGTGACTAGGAGTTTAAGGTGAAACTGTAAGATTAATCTTTAAGTTCTTATATGGACTCTGTCACAGGCTAAGAAAAGTATTGTGAAGTTAAAAGACATTTGCATGCCCACAAAGATGGACGTATAACTATGAAATATCAAAGTTTTAAATAAAATAAAGAAGAAAAGATACTCAGCTACATAACTATACAATGGGATATAAGCTTCTGGAGCATATAATAAGATTGGAAACAAAGCAGTCCCAAAATTATATGAAGACACTATTGTGATGACAGAAATCAATCTACACACAGACACATACACACACACACATACAAATCAATTGTCTACTGGAAAATGTTTTAGACCAACAGCAAACAGACATTGACCATAGTGTCTAGAACTGCCATGTGCAGTCCCAAGTCAATTTGGTGTCAACCACTGAGCCTCAATGCTTCAATAGCCTGCTGCATGACGTAAATTCTGAACATTTCAGGGAAGATAAACATAAGATAAACATACCTTACAAAAGTATTTTACAAAACAAAACTGCTTCTATCATCAGAAATAGAAACAGGTTATTTATTCAGAAATCCCCAGAAGTCCCAAAGATCAACACTAAGATACAAATCAACACATAGCTACAGCCTCATGATTTTATCCTTAGAGTAATGCCATAAAAGTAGCAAACAATTTTTCATTAGCTTTTGTGACAGGATTTGCTATGCATTGAGCCTCGCTATGGAAAGAGGGTAGAATGATGTCAGAAATGTGGCTGCCTTCATCTGGTCAATGACAAATTAGGGTGGTGAAGTGAAGGGTACAAGTTTGTGCACATAGTTTAATCACAGTCATCAAGCTGGAACCAAAGCATTCACACTCCAAATGCTGTTTTATTTCCATTCACAGAATATGATTTTCTGGAAAACATCATTAATTATGAACAGTTGTCTGCCTTCAGTTTTTTTTTAAAGATAAGGTGGGAGAACTGTTCAGTTGTTTATTTCAGAAAACAAAGACAAGTCACACTGTGTTGTAGTCTTGAAGAACTAAACACAGACTAATTAGCTTACAGCTGCAGAAAGTGTGAAGAATAACTCAAACGATTATGTTGAAGTATAGCTTCTTCAGAGATGTAAAAAAAATCAGAAAAGAAAAGAAATGTATAAATGAAATAATTCAGCAAAAAATTTACATGGTATTAAATGAATGATAATTGAAGTTGTATACCTAATATATGTATAGTTATATTTACAAATATATACGCAAAAACATATGCCCATACATGGATAAGTAAAAGCATTTGTAACCATATCTATTTTAAAAATTATTGTTAAATAGAATTGTATACATCTTCTATAAAAATTAGGATAATTGCTTACTTGGAAATAATACAGTATTGGTAGGAGTACTTATCGCAGAAATAAACTGAAGGAATATCTGAGAAGAAGTCACAGTGGCGTGTGCTTTTCTGGACCGAGTGCTTCAGTTATTTATTTTGATTGCCCTTTAGTTCACAGACCTGTTTAAGGGAGAAAAATCATACATACATACGTACATACATACATACATACATACATACATACATATATACATACATGCATACATACATGCATACATACATGCATACATACATACATACATACATACATACATACATACATACATACATACACAACTTTTTAAAAATACCCTGAGACAGAGATGAGGAGCTGATCTGGTTCACATGCCCATCTAAACATTAAATTAGAACTCTGATACTGTGTATCCATGCTCACACACATCTCAATATTTCCCCATCTCTACTTTCAATTTTAAAGTCAATATTTATTTCATATTTCAACTTTCCTTCTAAAGAACATGTAATCTCCTAATTCTGTCTTTCAGCCAACTATTTCATGTCTAAAAATTAAATAAATTATTTTACTTTTCAAAATGGAATCTTCCTGTTTGAGATAAAAATATATTTTTGTATCTAATATAAAATAAAGGTGATAAATATATGTTTTAGCTAATGTTATATCATCAGATTCTTGCTATTTGAGTTTATACAGATTAATAATTCCAGAATTATTATTCTACTCATTTGCAATGAGTACAGTTAACGATTGTGTGTAGGAAGATCCTCAAGTCTATGCAGAAAAAGCAAGGAAGTGGGATATCCTTCTATATATGTGATGCTTTTATTGTTTGATGAAAAAAGCTATTACAGCAAATGACTTAGCAGAATAAAACCAGTCAGGAAATCTGAACAGAGATATATTCATTGATTCCTATTTAAACTTGGCAAGATAGAAACATGTACAGTATCAACTATCTTTTCTCATAGCATCTCAGCACTAAGACTACCTTTCCACCAATCAGCTAAGGTCCAATATAACTTGACTACCAAGCACCTTGGGGGAGTTTGTTGAGTCAATCGATCTCAAAATTGTACTTGTGATGTGTAAAGCAGAATACACACTGAATCAATATTTTCAGAATAATATAAGGTCATATGTGCAAAGTTCAAAAACACTGCAAGTACTTTATAAATGTTGGCTTCTGAAACTGATTTTAGGGTGTTTTTTTTTGACAAAACAGCTCTTTAGAATAACATATGGGCAGAAACATTTAACAACAAATTCCCCACTTATTTAACCTTTTCATTCATCCATTAGGTGGACAGTAACTTTGACTGGGCCATTGTCTGGTTCAGATGAAGAAACATTCTGTGTTAGTAGCATAAAATGTTTGTTTCTATCAAGGGCAATCATATTTATCACATCAGTGATGTTCCACTAAACATTGATAAGTCTGTACCTATTCATATAAAATGATTCTACTAACAAGAAATGAGGCAAGACCATTGCACAATATATGTAGATGATCATATCTATGGCAGTCAATTAAACAATTTTTATTTATTTCCTAAGTTGAGAAATTAATACAAACAATGTGTCGTTGAGAGCCAAGTGTTACTGACATAACCACATATGTAGATGTTCCTATGGTTGATGTAGGAGGGTCATCTGTCTATGTGTTACTTTTATTGGTTAATAAAGAGACGGCCTTGGCCTTTTAATAGGCCAGACCTTAGGTGGGTGGAGTAGACTGAACAGAAGGCTGGGAGAAAAAAGCTGAGACAGGCAGACACATGAAGCTCCGGCCCAAGATGGACGTGGTCTGTTAGAATCTTCCTGGTAAGCCACCACTTAGTGGTGGTACACAGATTATTAGAAATGGGTTAATCA
>LOEQ01008988.1:50362-61577 GCA_001685075.1 Bramus lutescens | reverse complement strand
ATATATATATATATATATGTACATGAATACACCAAAAATACAAACTCCATTATGATTTCCAATGCTTTATGAATATAGGGTTTCAAATTCTAAACTTTATAACATAAATTAACTTTGCTATTTTCACAGTCTATTTTTCAGTGAGAAAATAAGATCATAAATAAAATAGTGTCACCATGCTGCTCCTCATAAATTAAGTGATCATTTCTAATTTATTGTACAATGTGTCTGTCACATTCATGGTAGTAATATAAATAAAACACTTGAAGTAAATACCCAGATCAACAAAGAGTATATTCCCAACAAACTGAAACATTATGCAAACTGAAGAACAAATATATTTTAAAATAAACTGTCACTTTGGTTTACTTTTTCTAGTTAGAAAGCAAATATTCACTCAGTATTTATTTGGTAAGCATCCATTGTTTTCTCAAGAATACACATACTGATTTACAATGAAGTCTCTAATCAAATACATCACATATGAAGAGAAGTCAGAGTAGCATGGCTTGCTTGCCTTTGTGGTGTTCACACAGAAAAGGGCCATGAAAGATAAGAAGTTGGATGAGCTGACTGCAGGAGCACTGCAATCCTGAGCAGTAACTAGCAGGTAATAAATATTTAATTTATACATGTGAGAAAAATGAATGTTGCATTTAATATGTAGTTAAAACTAAAACATAACGAAGAATAAAATTCTCCAGGTTAAAATACACAAGCCAGACACACAGATTTTAAATGAATTCAGGACAATTCAGCATATATCACAACATACAAGGGATGCAAAAACACCGGGTGGTGAAAATGTTTAAAATGTAAAAGTAACTTTTCTCAGTTAGTAGCGCCCATTAAATGATATCAGGAATAGAATTCTAATTACCATTTCCAGCAGCCCATAGTATCAGTCCAAATAGTATTTTAAGAACCATAGAAAACAAATATACAAGCTCAAATGAGAAGTTACTTAGATAACACTTTCATTCACAGTGATCAATAAAGTTTAGATAAAAGCATAAATATATTTTAAAAGTATGGACTATATAGAGTGAAAGATCTGTATCAATTTTAAGTATTTCTTCTACTATAAATTTGATCCCTTTAAGATGCAATACACCTCATTTCAATGCAGTAACACTAATTTTTATGATAACTTCTCCTATTTGAATAGGTAAATTGACATTCTCAGGAAAACCTCTTGTCAAGTAGTGTACATGGTATATATTTTAAAACATTGAGTCTTACTTTTAACTGTCATATTTGATCATTGAAATCTACAGTCATATATATGTGTGTGTGTGTGTGTGTGTGTGTGTGTGTGTGTGTGTAATTTTATGATTGCATATGCCAAAAAAATCCAAAATCTGAGATTTGGAACTTTGCTTAATTTCTATTTGTGGAAAGTTACACAGATAAAAGGTAATAAGTTGCAAACAGAGTTAGGTGTTTCTGAGAAGTACGTGACATAGCATACTCTTCACACCAACTCTTCGCATGCTTCTTATACATAAAACACAATGATATTCTGTGTAAGAAGGCTTTTTCATCATCCTGTTTTTCATGTTTATTTTGCTTTATGATGTATGCTGAAAACAAGGCTGTGATGTTTGCTGTTAGAGGCAAAAATTAAATTGATCTACCTGGGTAATGTATTCAATATTTTTGATCTATAAAAATCTATAGGTTAAGCAAACTACTAGTGTAAAAATATTCAGATAGTCCAGTATTAAAACATTATAAATCTTCCTAAATTGTACAAGTTCTTTTAATTTAAAGAGTATGAGATTATAGCTCATTACTGTTAGGTTGCTAACCTAGAATGGAGGTCCTAGGCTCAGGTTCAACACCCAGCCTCAACTCATACACATACAAACACACACACACACACCACTTGACTTGTCTGTAATTAATACATAAACAAAGTATATGTGCACTTATTTGGGTGTTGGAAGTATGTGTTCAAACAAATCTTATCTGCATTTTTGTAAGCTTAGACTGACCTATGACATTATAGTTTATAGTAAGACATTTTATTTTATTTCTATTTACTTATTTATTTACTTCAATTTGGTTTTTCAAGACAGAGTTTCTATGTGTAACAGCTCTGACTATCCTGAAACTTGCTTTGTTGACTAATGTGGTTTTGAACTCACAGAGATTGTACTACCTCTGCCTACCATGAACTGGAATTAAAGGCATGCACCATCACCACTGATCCATAGGAACAATTTTAATGCCAAGAAACCCAGGTACTGTAGATTTTGTTAAATAAAAGTATCAATGTTTATAAAAATAGAGTAAAAGGAAGAACATTCAAAGCCCAAAGAGGTCTGTTGGATGGCTCTAACAGAAACATACAACCATTGTGATGACATCAGACATGTCGTATTTTTACATAGCAGTCTTAATTACAAGCTACATATTGAAATTTCTACTAGTATTTGTGCCCAGGTTTTGCATATACTTTCATCAAGGTGCAAGCTATGAAGAACATTCATTTCAAACTCAAACATATTTTAGAAAATAAAACAATAAGGTAACAATCAGCAGTTTTTTATGAAACCAAGTGATTTTCCAGCTCCTTCACCTAGTATTTCACTGTAACAGATCCAAGTATTGGCAGTAATGAAGAATTTCTTAGATCCCTACACAAGCAGCACTTGTAATGGAAGGAAGTGCATGAATGGATTTGTCTTTATGAATTGTTATCGCTTCCTCTTTTACTGAGGAAGCTTGCTTTTGAGCATCTAAAAATTAAAGAACTAGGAAAATACTGCATTAGCTACCACAATTTCTACACTATAGTCTATCATTTCAGTATATACCTTTAACAAATTCAGATAGATGTTTCAAGAAACATGGATTATAGCAAAACCAACTGAAATACAGTGTGAATATATTTAATGATCATTAACTATAAATTTGGGATGGCAGGCCAGAGAACACACTTAAAAGCTCTACACAAATCAGTCACTCTCAATCTCAGGTACATCATCTATGAAATATGATTTAATCAGGAATAAATGAGGTAATGTGTCAAGTGCTCACCACAGTTACACAGCATAAAATTGGCACTCAAAATATTATTCCCTTTAACTTCTCTTGGACACTAATGGAAACATTTTCAGCTATGTATGTGCAGTACCAAAAGTTTTAGAGTGTCATTTCACTGTTTAATTTTCTATAACTATACATATAGTGTATGAGTGTTTCATGATGTTATGAATGCATACATACCAATTTGTGTATGTGCGTGAATGAAAAAATATATGGATATATGCATTTACAAAGTTATATGTGTGAAATGACCTAGATTGTGTGGCTATCCTCATCACTTTCTACCATTTAGTTATTTGTTTATTGATTAATTGATTTACTTATTTTCTTACTTACTTATTTTGAGAGTATCTCAGTGAGCCTATAGACTCCTGACTTCAACTAAGCTGACTAGCATTAGAGATACAAGCGTCCACCTGCCCCTACAACCCTTCCACTGAGATTACAATTGCCCAGCACTGTACTCAGCTTTTTATGTTTGTGTTGGTTGTCCGAAAGTACATGAGTTGATTTTCTTCATATGGATTTCTTCATTGTACCTAACTTAACCAGTCAAACCGTTTTTCACAACTAGTTTTCTATAATTTTAACTATTTGCAAATATTAATTATATACTCTAATGAATTTTAACTGTGATAGATAGATAGCAGACAGACAGACAGACAGACAGACAGACAGACAGACAGACAGACAGACAGACAGACAGACAGACAGACAGACAGATAGAGATATATCTTCCAAATTAAACTTGCATGGGACATTTTTGCTTTCACCAGTCCAGGTGGCACACGCCTTTAATCCAAGCATTGAGAGGCAGAGGAAAGTGATCTGTGGGAGTTCAGTACCAGTGTGGTCAACATAACAAGTTCCAGGATAGACAGAGATATATAATAAAGAGAACGTCCTCAAAAATCATAAAAAATAAAAATTTTATTATTTTTAAGAGAGGGCTTCTCTATGAAATAGTCCTAGCTGTCCTGGATCTTTATAGTCCAGACTGGCCATGAACTCACTGAGATCTTCATGCCTCTGCCTCCCATGTGCTGGGATTAAAGATATTAAAGTTATGACACCACTGCTCAACAAAAATAAAATTTAATAAAAGATATATTTATACTTTCAAAGAATCATGCCATGTCCACTAATTCCATCTTCATTTTTTTTTTTATCTTTGGCCTATATAGCACATGACCAGTACCTTACAAACATCTTTCTCAATCTGCTTTCCTGTTCAATATCTAGGTCTCAAAGATCAACCTAAGTCTCAAATTTAGGATTGATTCAAATACTTTGTGTCTTCGTAGCCCACCGAATCCCATACTGGATGCCATGTCTAACCTTTCTCAATCAACCAATAGAATAAACAACTGAATAAATATTCAAACTGGATACACAGAGTTGGATGATTTCTGTCCCTGGGACAGCTACATCCTTTTCTGCAAGTTATTCATGTTCTTTTCCCCTCCTATGTGTCATTGTCTTCATTTACTCTATCCATTTTGAAGCTCTCTGTTGCACTGAGAAGTTGCATGAGTGGTTTCATGAGAATAGGCTCCACGTTAAATGTGTCTCAAGTTCACATTCTGATTTCCCAGTATTCAGACTAGGCATTTGTGTTTTCTGTGTCTTGGGTCACCATGAGAAAAGTAAAGGTAATGGAAATAGAAGATTGCTTCACAATTAAGCTTCACCATGAGCAGTCAATGAATTTTCATTAAAATAAGGGATGAATGCCAAGGACTCTCTCTGACCTTTGAAAAATCAATCATATGATATCTTCTGATGTTTCACGACGTTTGTGCTGGATGATTTGTTGCTTTCTCACATGTGTCTTTATATNTATATATAAATTTTCTCAACTTTCAATATGGACTACCATTCTGTATCAATCAACATGAATGCAGACTTTTCAGCAAAAACATCAAGCATTTTTAGAAAAAAAAGATAAAGAAATACAAGTAAAGACTAATTAGCAATTCCAAATAATGGCTAATTGCAATTGATATAAGAAATCAGATCCTTTCTCTGTATTTCAACTTCTTTCCCATAAAACTAAACATAAAATCTTGATAAACTTGAGTTACAAAGTGACAATAATCACACTAAAAAAAGAACATGGTGAGTAGGTACTCACCTTATACCCATTTAGTGTTTGTGATTTAGTTAACTGACAAAAGACACCAAATTAAAATTTATCTTGGTGCACACATGCAAGTGGTGTGTGACATGTGCTATGGTTGGTGGTTTTATAGCTGGGCTTGGTTGGTATGGTAGATGACTGCCTTTTCAAGTGTTGCAAATCAAACATGGAGAGTAAGCACACTATTACCTTAGCCATACCTTCATGCCCATCCTAACATTTCCACTTTTCTACCAACCTCCATGTGGTAGATACACATTTACATTAATTTACCAGATAAACCGCTGACATTAATTTGTATACCATATATTTCTGAGTGTGGAGCCATGGACACGAGCATACTTGACCTAACAAAAGCCACACACTTAAATAAGTCTGATTCTCCCTTCTTTTAGATGCCATCATCTCTTTCTAAGCTCTCAGTTAAGAGTTGGGTTCATTAATATCTCCCTAATCCCTGTCAGGATTAAGGTTGGCTTGATCTTCTTCAGGTCTTCTTCAGGCAACCACAGAGACTCTGAGTTCATAAGCACAACCATCTTGTCCTGTTCAGACAATGCCATTTTATTATTTTTCTGACTCTTACAATCTCTAAACTTTTGCATCTGCAAAAAATTTGGTGTTGTGTAATGTGTGTTAAGCATGTGGAAATTAGAGCTCTAGCTATTACCCACATAGTTTTTTATTTGATACTCATTTAAGTCGCTTATCCGAACTATGTGTCTACTCTAAGCATCCAGTGTAACTCATAGCTCAAGATCTTTTACTGACATCACCTTGGAAATTGAAAACTCATACATACGTCTTATGTTTGTAAATGGAGCCTCCAGTAAAGTTGTTCACTATACAATGTATGCAACTGTTCTACAACTTTTGCCTAGGGAGGTTTCTTCAATATAGCAAATATAAAGAAATGAACAAATAAATGTGTGGTTAAACGATGAGAGTTCCAGCCATCAATGAATTTAACAGTCTTTAATCGTATAAGATATTTCTAATTACAAAGCAAATTTTGCTGATTTTATATGATTGAATAAGAGAGGTATTTCAATGTGTTATTAATTTTTTTCTGCCTGCTTATTAATGAATATAGTGAACAAAATCTGAAATAATAAGCTTGATATTTTACACTGTGCCCACAGGTATCACTATCACAGCTATTCTTCATGGTTTAGCATCAAGATCAAGCAATAGAATATGTGCAGGTAAAAATTTTAAATGAGCAAATTGATGTTCTGAGAATTTCAGCTGCTTCTTCAAGGTCAAGAGCCCCTCTGTAGCCTGTGCCTTATGATCTCAAAGACAATGACTTTGACTTTCCCTATGATACAATTTTAATAATGCAGAACCAAAAACCTGTAATCAACCTAAAGATTCTCAAACATGTTGTCCCTTGTCTATGATAAAGATTCTCAAAATTCTTTTGCACCCATTTTAATTATTTAAATCTAGGAAAGTCTGGGCCATGACATCATAGCCTTCTAACATAACTGGTAGTACTTGATTAACTGATAGAGGCACAGTAATGTATGTCCCTCAGAAAAAAAAAAGTTGTCAGCTATTTAGTATTAGCATCTGCATAATATAAAACAGCAAAGATCCATTAAAATATTCAAAAGGGTTCCACAGAAAAGTACATGTGTTTCTGAACAATTAATGACAGCTTAACTCAGTTAATTGGCAGAATGTTATTTTTAATAAAAGTGCTGGTGGCTTCTTAATGTGTTCTCCTATCATGTAATTTGGAAAATTAAAAGCAATTTATAATCTTTTAAATAGCCTTAGCCCCAATATAACTGGCAGGATATAAAGATGCAAGGAATTCAAAATTTTCTGAATTCAGTAAAACCTGAGAACCAAGAATACTTTCTTTATAAGAATACTAATATTATTTAAATGATTGTGTATATTCCAAGAGCCAGATTAATGTCATTGTGGAGAAAAATAACAGAAGCCCAGATAAGACTCTGTCTCCTGTCTCCTATTAATTGAACATTTTCCTTTACACTATCAGAAGTCAATTGTTAAGATGATGACCCTGGAAAAAAAGATAAGTCAGAATGATTTTCCCAGTGTCAAATGCCAGAGAAAGCAACAGGATCAGGTCCAGAGACTTCCAAATGTAGACGCTCTACTTGCATTTCAGCTCCTGTACCTCAGAATAAACCCCACTATTCAGCTGGTTACTAGCTTCAGACTGGCTTTCCCTGTTTCACAACAAACCAGCTCATTTGGGAAAGAAGGCCATTTTTATTTACAAAATTATATGAAGCTTGACCTTTTTCCGTTACTGAATGATGTTCTTTTGTTCCCTTAATTGCTTCTTCTGTAAGATATTAAGTCTGAGAGAACCTCAGTCCCCTGTGTTGATGAAAAAACTCATCTGACACTCCGGACTTACCAACTTCTCCCATTGCCCACTGCGCTCAGATTCAGCTTGGGAAATGAAAGTGAGAGCAGCAGGCATCACGTCGGGGAGGCAATACTTTGGACTATTCACTGACAAAAAGCATTAATTTACAGAGCCTATCTTTCCTAAGTTAAATGTTTATGCAGTTGATTCAATAGAAATCTCACACAAAGAGGACGCAGGCAAAGAAACAGAGCAGGGTAGACAGATAAAGGCTTAAGGAGAGGCCATTAGCTGTCACAGCCTATACATAAGGGGCATTTGTGGACTTGTAGCTATTAGGCACCCATACGTCTGTGCTCTGTCTTCAGAAGGTACAGATCTCTAGTGATCAGTCACTTACTATCATTTTCCCATAAAGAAAAAGTGTAAGCAGATGTCCAGATTCTCTCACTGGGTGGGCATTTCACAGGTCCTCTGCCCATGATTTAGGCTTAAGGATGCAATACATGGCTGACACCGATTGCACTGAGTGGACTAACACTGCTAGCTTACAGTGGAGCAGAGCTTCCGCTTTTCATATGTGAACAACAGCAGCAGACTGGATGGAATGAATCGTATTAAATGATTCCTAAACGAAAATGAAAATGATCTTAAGCATGCAAGAAGTTTGAGAAGCAACCCTTTCCTATTTCAGGTTGAGAATTTGACTGAAAGACAGAAAATGCCCTGTTAATGAGAGACTCGGTAGAGATTTATGACAACAGGGGCTGTGACCAAGTCTTAAATATAAGGTAAAGGCAATCGCACAAGTCAAAGAATTATACATTTCTTCCCATGGGCAACTGCGTTCAAAGTTAACAACCTCCCTTCATTAGATAGTAATCCTTCAGTGGAAATGGTAGGCTTTTAAAGGAACATTTCTATTTCAATTTTTAATAATAAAAAAGCTTTCACTAGCATGAACAATAACACAGGGTTGAAAGTAAGCTATTAGGCCTCGTTAGCTAATTATGGTATTGGCATCCACTTAAGTTAGCTGGTTTTTCACTTGGGTCATTTTCGTCCATTCAACTGTTGTGGTTCAAAACGTTTTCACTACTTAAAAGGGACTACTTCATCGTTGCCTTTCCCCAGACAAACTGCACACCACTTTCCCCAACCAACAGCTTCAATCATGCTCCATAAAATCCCCTGCAAGTGTATTGTTGGAATCATAAATCAGCCAGCTGAGGCTTTAGTATTTCCAACGCAAGCCTGAGGGTCACTGGCTGGTAGGTTTTCATGGATCCATCAAAAAAAATAAAAATATAAAAGAATAAGCAGAAATGTGAGTTACGCATGGTTTAAAAAAAAAAAGGAAAAACAGCTCCCAGTGGTGTTTCGGATACTTGCTGCTGCACCCTTAATTAGAGAGAAAAATAGCAGCCTAGAGAAATTAGGATCTGGAATAAGGACTTCTGTTTCCAGGCATCTTTGACTTCATTACGACACATGGCACATTCACACAAAAGCTAGTTCCCCCGGATACTCAACTATGGCTCTCTGCGTGTCATACCACTGCACTAGACCGAGAGATTTTCTTTACAAAGATGCCATCCTTCTGACCTGTTTCGTTGACAGGGAATATGGGTTCCCTTGCAGGCATGCTTCCGTTCCAGAGTTCTTCTCTGTATCTACCCTGTGCACTGATTATAAATCAGCTGAATTACAATTTGAAATAAATGTTACATACAGAGACCCAAGGTGCATCTGTTTTTGTGTACTATTTCCACCTAGATACTTAAACATTCCAGCCTCCCCCATCCCTGCATCCAACACCCTTCACATCAGCAATTGTAAATGCACAGACGGGAAAACTGAGCTGATTTTCTCCAGACACCTCACAGGGTAGTCATCAACCTGCAGGAACTTGTCCCATATTACTCTATACTACACTCACCTAATTGCATCTAAGTTACAGTCTCAGCCTGTCTGTTCAGATTCAGACCGGTCTGTGTTATAAATGAACAGTTAAACACAATCAGCAGCCTTCCAAAAGTGACAGCTTGTATCTTGTCGTGCACAAGGATATGGCATGCTGATCTTTGCAAGAGAAGCGACTGAATTAATGAACGAGACTAATATTAGGTTCAGATGAATCTATCTGCAATTTTTCCAAGACTAATATCTCCCATCCTATGTTAGGATAAGAAAAAGAGGAGCTCCTGACTGAGGCACTTTATAAATGAGAGAAATATCCGGTATGTGCATTCTAACTTTGTAATATAAAAATCTGCATCCAATCGCGGTTCATCATTTACTAACACTGTAGTTTGAAGAGAAGGACAGAGAAAGGAAGGATTTACATCCAAAATGCCAAGCCCTGCTGAAGAATGATAGAAGGACAGTGTGTGCAAGAGCAGTAACAATCATTCCTTGCTTAAAATGGAGTTCTACCACCCCCTGCTGGACCAAATGAGCAACATCGAAGAGGTGAAAAATGCTTAGAATTGGATTAGAGAAGATATTTTAACTTATCTTGAAATTTATTAATTTCGTATAAAATGCAGCACAAACAATATGGCATTGTTATACTTTCCACCAAAATGAAAAACCATGAATAGTCCCATTGCCTTTAACGACTTCCACCATCGCACATTTTGACATTTTGTCTCCCACATTAAATGTCCAAACTTGTCTGGACAGTTGAAAACCTTTGGAATGATTGTGAATATATTTTATGCGAGCGTGTACTATGTAAGACAAAAAGATAAATTCATATCTTCTATACAGAAGGCTAGCAGAGATCGCTTCCATCAATTGTCCCTAGGGTTATTCTACAGTCTTATTTCCTCCCCCACCCAAATTAAAAAAAAATGTTCCACAACCTCCCAAATCCCTTACAGGTGTAATTCAAATCGGATGTTGGAACGTGTTAGGATTTTTCTATATTCACTGGAGGGTGGGGGTCACAATGAATGCCTGCAACACAACCCTAGCTTTAGCCATTTGCTGTCTTACAGCATCTATGGCCCATTAGTTTTCAACATAAATAAGCCATCAAACGTTCACTTCACAGCCAAGAATAGGTGTTGGGAAAGGAAAAAAGAATCTCCAAGAATTGAATTTCTTGCACACCACAGAGATTTTTGATAAAAAAGACTTTAATGCTGATAGTTTTTGTCGCTTCTGGAAAACACCACTGTGCCCTTCCCTTCCACAACCTCAGATATTTAACTATGAATACACACCAACAACACTCATCCAATTTCGGGTAATAAGAGAGAAAGCCAAAAATCCCAGAAGAAGAAGCAGTTTCCCCCGATCTCTCTCCCACCGATGCCTAGCTCCAATTCTGCATGGTCTCTTCTCATTTAAGGGTCCTTCGAGTCAGCAGAGAAAATTTTAGGGACAGCCAAAAGAAAGAGCTAAAATCCTAACAGTCGCCCGGAGAAGCACCGCAACTTTGGTGCCTTGGTTCCATCGCTCTAGTGCCTCGCTCTTTGCCTCTCTGGGTTGGGTGGAAGGGGGAGGGAAAGTAAAGCCGGAAAGCCGCACACTCCTACCTTGCCCGCTCCTGACAAGCAACCCGAGCAGGTAGAAGGAGAGGAGGAGGCTCATGTTCAGGACGTGACACCGGCGGACAGTTCCAAAGTTATTAAGTCCAGCCCCGGAGAGAGAACCTTCCG
>LOEQ01008988.1:37297-50334 GCA_001685075.1 Bramus lutescens | reverse complement strand
TCCCTCCGCGCGCACGCCGTCTCAGCTAGCCACGCGTGGTCCCGGGATTCGTCCGCAGAGGATTCCCCCGGCCACGGGTTCGAGCCTGGGCGCTTCCTGCTTAGCGAGGCTGATGTGAGATGACCCCGCGGAGAAAGCAAGCCACTGGGGCCGCCGATAGCTTGCGCTCACAAGTCGTTCTTAGAACAGGGAAGCCGGCATATTTGACGACTCCTTCCTCGTCCAGCTCCCGCAGGTGCTGAAGGACCCTCCTGCACTGTGGAGGGCGAGCTTCATTTGCATAGGGCTTAGAAAGTTGGGGAGGCAGGGGACTGCTGTGGCATCCCTTAGAACCTTCAGGGTAGAAGTGGCAGGGTCTGTGTCTGTCAGGGGTTTTACTGGAGTGTGGCCTGACCCTCTCAGTGGTTTGACACTTCCCCGTGGAGAAGGGTCCTCTGGGGTGAATGTCCCCTGCCGCCTACCTTAGATGGACCAAGAAAGATGTGCGTGCAGTGCGTCTTTAGGAACCAATTCATCGGTGTGGATGGAACCCACAGGGGGACTTGATGAGGATTGAGATACAGGAGGGTCTGGGGTTTCCTACGAGCTGACCATGATTAGCCCTGTGAGGTTAGATGTTTAGAGTGTGAAGAGGAAGGTCCTGTGATATAAATAGAGGGATTGAGCTAAGGTTCTTCTTCAAGTCAGTCACCTCTAAGTCCCACCACACCCCATCCCTCAAAACTGAGTGCATGTCACCCACAAGTGCTCCCAGTTTTCATAGCTGTGTGGGACCTGAAAGGAAAGCCAGTATGCTACTCTGGTGTCAGATCCCCTCACCCGGAGTCTGGGGCTCATCACGATTTCTGATGATGGAATAGGGAAACATTGTTGTACTTTTATGTGACTCCTGTAACAAGAGACTGGTAAGGGGCAGAATCTGTGGCCTCAGAGCCCTTGTCTCCTCCCAGGGTCGTACTGGACAACTGCAGTTGACAACAGGTTCTTCAGCCAAGCCCCTGCCCTCGCTCCTTAGAACGGTCAACTATCTCATCAAAGACTCAGAGAAAACCCTGTTCTCTCATCAGCAAGGATGGAGAGAAAGGTCAAGGTAGAAGCATACACAGGCTCAGAAAACCTGACCATACCCCAAAGAATTGCTTTAGGGAGGGCTGTGGTTGAGTAGACAGGGACTAGCAATAAAACTGGATACTACAGTTCTAGTATGCAGAGAGTATAGTGTCTGCTATTTGCTCTTGTGACCTGGTTTATAGAAAAGATTGGCTTTCTTAGTACCCTGAGATAGGCTTTGTGGAAGGAAGTGAGGAGAAGCTTCAAGTATCAAAATGAGCTATGCTCTTTGACTGAAGTCACTCCGTGCTCCTTATACTCCAGAACCTCTTCAGTGTTTTGGGTTTATAATGGGTACTGCAACCAAGGAGATCTTTGCCAGGACATTAGACCTGTTTCTTGCATTATTTCGGAGTTGCCCCCAGTGCATTTAGGGATATCATAGTGAAATTTTTCTAGGAAAATTTCTAGGTGAAGCAGTGTGTTTATAGGTGTGAAATATCAAACAACTTATAGTGGGTTTTTTTGTTTGTTTGTTTGTTTTATTTCCATTTCTTGATTTACCTAGGGCACTGAATGAAAGCACATATGCAAAATCAACCATAGAAGACTCTTAAAAAGGTAATATGGGTGACAAATAATCTCTTCCCCACAAAGCTTGCAGGCTTTCAATTTGACAACTGCAATAGCCAAGTGTAGTGGGTACTAGCTCAGCACAAGATCATGAACTCTCATGTGAATTTGCCTACAGCCAAGTCCCTACTGCACATTCACAGTCATGTGTGTGCAAACACACACACACACACACACATGAACAAGGACATCCCCTTAGTAATAATAGAAATATTGCTCTGCAAGTGTGTCCTTGTTTAAAATATTAGGAGCCAATTCACTTTAAAGCATATAATTGAACTAAGACAGAGAACTATTTGATAGTCTTTAAAGTCATTTGAGTACTAGATTTCTTTAAGACATGGAAGGAGAATGAAGGAAGGTAGCAATGGTTCCTCATCCATTAGTACAGTGTCTTACTAGATGTTTATATTATAATATTGTATCAAAAGCCCCAAATCTGTTGTGTATTTATACTGGTGTGTTTTTGACAGGAGAAACAGATTTTCATGTGTGTGTGTGTGTGTGTGTGTTGTGTGTTTGTGTGGGGTTAGTTTTTTGTTTTTTGTTTGTTTGTTTGTTTGTTTTGTCAGTATGACACAAACTAGAATCATTTAGAAAAGGGGACTCCATTTACAAATTTGCTGTGTGGGCAGGTACCATGTTCTTGGCTGCTGAAGAAAGCAGACTAAGCAAGCTATGATGAACAAGCCTATAGAAAGCATTCCTCCATTCCATCTGGTCTAGCTCCTGTTTCTGCCTTTCTTCCTTGAGCTTCTTCCCTCAATGTCTTTCATGATGGACTATGTTTGAGTCATATAAGGCAATGATTCTTTACTCCCTGGATCTCATATCATGGTTCTTTATCACAACAATAGAAAGCAAACTATGTTGGTATTGAAAAACTTACTGAACAAAATATTGTCCCTTAGTTATCTGTACAGGAGATATTTGATCCTCCCTAGATTTGGTAGTAATCTTGATAAAGAGATCAGGTGTAAACAAAAAATATCAAATAAATCAGATTATGAAAATATAAAGAATGATAAAAGGGAATTGCTATTGTTGGTAAAAGAGGGAAGTAGGGGCAAAGAGGAGGAAGAGAGGGAGAGAAGGGAATTTTTTCTAAATAGTGTTATTAAGAATGGATTCAGGAAGAAAAGAGAGAAATTAGGCAGACTAGGCTGGACAAGGAGAAGCTGAAGCAAGGGCTAGAGTTCTGAAAGCACCCAGCCTGAAACTTAGAAACAAGTATAACGGAGTAGTACTGGGAAGACGGCTCAGTCTGTAAAGCAGTTCTCATGTAATCAAAGGGAACTGAGTTCTGACCACATCACAAATGGAAAAAGCTGCGCATTGCAGCACGGGTCTGTTGTGTTAGCACACTATATGTAGAGACACAGCAGCCAGTGAGTCTTAGCAAATTGGCCCCATGATCAGTGAAAGAACCTGCCTCACAACAACAACCAAAAGAGAAGGTGGAAACTTGTGGAATCAGACACCTGAAATAATTTCTGGCTTCCATATGCACATGGATATGTGCTGACAGACAGGTGAACATATGCACACAGAGAGATTTAAAATAGTACATTGTGTAAAACACAAAGTTGAGTTTGACTTGGTAAAGGGAGATAGTACTCTGTTCTGCAAAAACCAAATAAAGAAAAATCCCCAAAGACCGTGGCATTTTCCACCATATTGTCTATGAGTCAAACACTGCAGCTGAAGATGTAGCCAACAACAGGAGAGATTCACTTTAACAAACACAGGGGCATGGATTCAAGTCATAGTTCACTAAAGGAGAAAACATATAATAGAAAATTGTGAGTGTACCCAACCTCATGGTTAAAGACTGAATTACAAGTCGTCATGGTGTCCACCCTGCCCCAGAGGATTATCAACTCAAGGTTTCATGAATGTTCCTCATTACCACCTAAATTGATCTTATCAGACATCCAGCAATCCAGGTGCCACATAGTCCCAAAACTTACTCTATTTTTTATCCCAAAGTAAACTAGAGTATCTCATAAGCCCATTCATTTCCCAGTTCACTGGCAGGGTGATCTGCTTTCATTTTCCTGGGTCAGTTTTTAATCTCCCAACAGGTTGACAGTGTAAAGGCAACACCTAAAAAAATTATCTCTGCACACTGTCTCTGTCTCCAATCAGACAACATGTTTCTCTCTGATCAAGATAATGTGTCTACCAATACGGCCAAGCCATGCACACTGTGTACAGTAAAATAGCCAAGAAATGCATCCCTCACTTGTATAGACCAAAAATTTACATGTAACACAAGGTATCTATTTTCTACCCACCTGAGAAAGATTTCAGAGGCATTTCACGGCGCTTCAGTTATTTCATTTATGAAAAGCAAAGCAAGTTGAACAGAACTCTGGAATGTACGAAGAACTGAGTAGTAAACAACGCCAACGGGAGTGGATGCATGGATAAATGAGAGAAGATAAATTTGATTTAGAAGAATCAATAAAATGAACATGAAGGAGTTGCAGGGCGATAGAAAACGATAAGGTGCATTATATGTGGAAATTATCTTCTCAGGGAGATTCTCTCTCTTACATCTGCAATCTGTTTCTGCAAAAAGCATGCAGGAGCATAAACTTTATAGAGAAGCTGGGTTTGGACATTGTGCTGTGGATGGTGTTTAAAAGCTGTGTTTATTTCCCTATCTCTGGTATTATTTTTGTTTACTCTGACTGTTGACAGAATTCATAGGCGTCAAAATTATACTATTAGGAAATAGGACATTGCATGTGTCCGTTTATATTTTTTAAAATGTCACAATCCATTATACCTATTCATTTACTTGTCTGGAAAATTGCCTGTTTGGGTTTTTTCTATTACCACAAAAGAGGAAAAATGTGCACTGTGTGTACAGACAGATAGCCCGAGACCTCTGTAAATAGACAATCATGCTTCTGCCTTCCCGTCTCCATTTATACCACTTGTTCTAATGATTATGTCTTAATTTAAAATAATTTCTACATCCTTATTACTCCAGTATTTTAGGTGTTTTATCGGGCTATTTGTACGCATGTAACAGCTGATCTACCGTGGTAGAGTCAGATCTTAACAGTTTCATTTGTAAATGCTGTACTAACTGTACGGTTCTTTCCTAAAATTAAGAAAAGGAAGAGGGAGACTAATGGCACAAAGGTCCCCCAGTCATCACACATTCTTAGTTTTTAATTTCTTTTAAAATGTACGGGGTCATATTCCTTCCTGGCTACTTCATGTTCCCTCTGGACAGATAATTCCTCACTTCTTTCTGAAACTATGCAATACTAGCCCACAATTTGTTACTTGCCAGAATAATATTTTCATAACTCTAAGGGGATATATTTTTCTTCACGAAGTCATACTCGGCAAATATAATGATGAACATAAAAGGAAATGCGACCAATCTGTAGCTTGTTGACAAAACAGTCAATGACACAATTTCCAGAACATTCTCTGAGCAAAGAGAAAGGAAAATGCAATCCTGCAGGGGCAGAGGAAGTTACTTGATGTGGCAAGTGTCATGATGTGATGTGTGGATTGTCCAAATATTGATCAGAGCACTCCGAAATCATTTTGTTGTCCACACATAGTTTTGAAAATGTTGACGAGTACACAAAGCTTATCATATGAAGGTCTGTTATCACACACTGGATAGCAGCGTATCCTTCGTCTCAGGCAACAACCCCCATACAAATACAGGTTTGACTGACATGTAGTGTTGATCAAATGCATCTTTGAAATGAAACAAAATTAGTAAGTGTGTTAGAAAGCAATATTGAGAATCACTTGTTTCTTCTCCTAATAAAGTTGCATTTTCGTTCATATTCAATTTAGATGATCAACTGTACTGGTTAAGGACCAACTATTGGCATGCTACAGAGATTAAATCTGACAGTATCTGTCATTGACGGCATTTCTGGTCTTTACTTGAGCTTCTTAGCTGGATGCTGTAACAAGCCTCTTCAGGCTATACTATATTATCTCAATTCATTGAAGCTTGAACACAACATCCTGCCCTAACTTCTCGAAATCAAGCAAAAATGCATACATACATAATAAAGAATATTGAAAGAATGATAATAGAAGAGTCACAATCAATAATCAAAATTATGCCAACAATTGAATAATGGATCTCTGTCTTTTCACTCTTTATTCCCAACTTCTTTATTTCCACAGAAATCATCTTCCAACACTCCAGTATAATAGGTGTCTTTAACACACTGATTGCTAGCTCAAGATTTTATGGGAGGTAGTGCTTTATGACACTGGACTATTTTGTTCCTTAGGAAACATTTGTTAATGTTTGAAATTTTTTTCTGTTATGAATGATAGAGTATGATGCTACTGGGATCCGGAAGAGAGAGAGCTGTATTCTAACAAATATCCTGTGATGCACGAGGAAGTGATTCAGAGAAAATGATAATCTAGTCCAAAATGTTAACGTCGGGAACCTGGGAGAAAGTGTTTTCTGCACGTAAGTCACTACACGCCTTGGCAACAATATGTCTATTTGCTTATCTCAAGCCAAATTTTGTCACATTTCTCTATAGAATTATTCAATGGGTAGTCCTATCTTTCTGAAAAAAAGCTTGTGGCTACAGTATTAATTCATTAATTTTTAAGTACTCCATGTTTCTAGGAAGATGTATCTTTCTAATTTAATCATATACTTGATTCAAGGTTCAAGATCACTTAAATACATGAGGTGGAAACAGTTGCACAAAGATAATCTAATTAGGTTATAAATGTTTCAGTAAAATGTGTTAATTCCTTATATCCACACACTGAATTAGGCTTTGTAATGGATCCCTTCCAAGAAAGAAAACTTGTCTGAGTCAAGCTCAGAAATGTACAAATTGTAGAAATTGATGTAAAATCAAACATCCTGATGTGCACTGGTTGGAAGCTGTAAGAGGACAGTCTCCTATCACCGCATTGCTATAACCCAGAGCACCAGGCCACCTTCATCAGATGTTTGGATCTCAACTGTTGTGAGAACACTTTATAGATGAAGAAATGCATCTGGGAGTGAGGAAAAGTTGATTGACTATCTAGAGGACTCACATTTCTGTGAACTGAAACAAGGGAAAAGGAAGACGTGCTTTCTTTCCTTCACCGCCCTAGTCCAGCTTCTACAACAGCTCCTTGGAAAGTAGAAAGACTCAGTGCACATTTGGTGAGGGTGTGGAATGAATGAAGGAAGTTTAATTACTAGAGGGACAGAAAACAAAACTTCTGCTTATATATTTTGCTGCCTTTTTGTTTATACTCAGAATCAGACCAAAATTAAAATTACATCTTACATGTCTTTGGAAGGAATTTCAGTTCTTCTAGCTCATACTGATGGTTAGCAGTATTGTCTTACTAATTGGTGTGATCCATTTTTAGTATACTCATTACTTTTCTGTACACTAAGTAAAACATAGGGCAATGCCACATATGCTGATGTGTAGATAATCAGGTTTGTACAGAATCATTGTTGTGTTGCTCTCTTTCAAAGTATTTCCATAAGAATCCATCTGTTTGGACTACTGAAAAACTATCATGAAATTGTAAACAGTGTCGATTTGTTACTCACTGCTCAGTAGACTTGAGAGGCTGATATCAAGAGAGCTGGAGATTCCTTGTCATGTCACCCACTTTCTAGAAGATTGATGTCTTCTCCAAGCTGGGCCCTTTCATGATAGAAAGAGCAAGAGAGCTCTCTGAGGTCTTTCTTCAGCACTAATTTCTTCCTTAGAAGATCTGGCTTTACAACATTGTTACATTTCCCAATAAATGTTACACCTGGTAATTAGTACATCAATTGGGTGATTTGATTTCGACCCATGACACTTTGTATAACAACTTTTCATATAATACAATTAAGAAAAACAGAATTCATGGACACACTGGGACCACTCCTTTGCCTACTCTCATTCTTCAGTCTTATCTACTTCTTCATTGCTTGTTCACGATTCTCAGCTCTGTTATTGACTTTATCTCTTTGTTGTACGTGTCTCCTTTCTGTGTATAATTTACTCATTTCTGTCTTTAGTCTTTGTCATATCCACGTCTCAGCGCTTTACTATTATTTCTGGTGCTTCACAAGAACCTAACTCCTCTTTCTGTTACAGCTAACCCCTACCAGGGTCTCTTTAGTAAAATCCCTCCCAGGCTCTCATAAGTATCTTCATAATCCCATTCCCTAATATAGTCAGCAATACGAGATTTCTAGAATGTGAAGATACCAATGCACATATGTTAGTTTCAGTATTTATAACAAAAGGAAAACATTCTATAATGAATCTCAGATTAATTTAGCTCATCGAGCTAAAGTGCCAGAATCTTAGACTTATGAGAGTCTACTTTAAATAGCCCTGAAGTGGAGCGATTACATTTAAGGATCAAGTAGTGAAAAATCATCACAATTTCTGTAGAGGAGGGAAGGGATATATTGTAGAGAGGAACCATGATTGTGACAGCTTTGTTGGAGCCTGCTACTCAAACACACTTTATAGCTGCCCTTACTAAACAAATGATTATTCTTAATGCACCTTGAAATTAGCACATGTAAATAATAAAGGGTAGTAACAAAATATAACTATAAAATTTATTGATCATATAAAAAATAAATATCTATATTCAGAAAACTTGACCTCTCAGGATATTTTCTACAATAACAAATAGTTTGAAGAAAAAATCACAGAAACAACAAAGCAAAAGTAATCTTATAAAATGTGGGAGGACCAAAGCTTTATCTATTTCAAGATTGTGTCTTGATTCCATTTACTGAATTCATCAATTTATAGATTCATAAGAATACATTTTTAAAAAGTTCTTTACATTGGGATTTTCATTTGAAAAGGCTCACATGTAGAATATTAAACTAAACATGTTCTTCTGTCTCTACTTCATTTGAATTCCCTGACCATTTAGAAAGGCTATGTTAGGAATATTGTTTAGATAACATATGATTCTCTAAATTGCAAATAAAACAAATTACAGTGGGAGGCAGGGACAGGCAGATCTCTAGGAGTTCATAGCTAGCCTGGTCTACAGACTGAATTCCAGGGCATCCAGAGGTCTACAGAGAAACCCTGTCTCAACAACAACAACAACAAAATTCCAACAACTATGATGAAATTACTTTCCCCAATTTAATGGCCCTTCAAGTGAAAACACTGTGGCTTGAATCCAGGATAATCATCTTTGTCTAGTATTGATAGCTAAGATGAGAAAGTCACAATATCCTCCTCCTAAGCAGTGTAGACATCATTCGGTAATATATTTCTTAAATGAAGGAAAATCCTAAAGAGAATTTTGATCTGGTGCTTTCATAAGAGTATTTCTATTAGTTATTCTGGTGCCATTATTGCATATCAATAGATTCTTATCCTCTTCATTTTTTTCAGTTTTAATTACTAGGGTTCCTTAAGCTACCAAGACCAAAAATCTGATTTGAAAGCATAAAACTGAGCCAAGACAGAACTGACTAAAATTCTGTAGCTTAAATGCTCCCAAAGGACTCCTATCTGTTTTCTAAACATATCGAATAAGCAAGTAGATGCTCAGTTAACAATGGCTATCTGTAATCAACTCATTAGCACAATGCAAAAGAAAAATAAGTGGGATCAAGTTCCGGTTAATTCAAATAAATGACCAAGGAGTGTTGTTATTCCAGTTATTTAGAGAGAGCTCTTTTTCTGACTTGTTCTCAGATCATAGCATTGTTTTATTTACTGAAGTTGTGTACAGTGCGACAATGGAAAACAAAATTTTAAACTTGAATTACCTACCTTAATTAAATTTTTATTTTGATGGCTAAAATATGAGAAATAAAGGATTTGAGTACTAAGATGATTAAAATATGTTGAATATATATTATATATTATAATATCTATAAGTAATATTTAAACTCGAGAAGATGGGAAATGTTATCAGTAGATTTAAAAGCAAATAAACATCTTTTAATTTAACTATGAACCTTATGAGGAACATGATTTTTCTATCTCATAGATGAGTCTCAGACAGATGACGCTTAGCAGTTGAAAATATCTTTTTTTTAAGTTGAAAATACCTTGAACAATAGTTTCAGAGTTATAATGAAACTCATGCCTTCCAACTCTCATAGGATAATGCATTTATAACAAATTTACTAAATATTCTTAAAGAGACAAAGACATTTTGAAAAAAAATTATAAGAATTAAAATTATATCTCTTGTGGGCCATTAACTTGCATATAGACACTCTTAGAAAGGAAATCAATTACAGAAACAAAGCTTCTAGATAGGTGATTATGGTTAAAATGCATTGTGTTACTAGTACTGAAATATCTGAGCAGCTTCAACTCTAGAGATACTGATTACAATATTACATATGTTCCTGTGTGTATTGTTCTGTGCATATGATCATACACATAATTCTAAGTTTGCTGGAAAATATGAGCATACTACTTTAAACTCTTTCTGGTAGTATTTATAAATACACCTATACTGGTAATTACTTATAATTTATTTAGATTCTTTGCAGTTGTTCATTAAAACACCAATAGCTTTTAAAATTATAAGTTATAGGTCTGTCTGAGTGTATTGATCATTATATATACTATGATATGACATTTGGTGAACCCTTAATACATTATTACATGTGTTGAATATATTTACCAATTTTATATATATAAACACATTTAATTTCTCCTAAGTTGTATCATATTTTTAAAATATAAAATTCATACTGGAATATTTGTGTGCATTCAAAGGACAGTAATTGTCTCTGCCCTAACAAATTAAAGAGTCTCTTGAGCAACTTGAGAGCAAAAAAAAAAATTCTTAGAAAAAACTTCTTAAAGATTCTTGAGAAAGAGTCTGAAAGCAGCACCCATTTCTACTTCTCAGGTCTGAATGTTTGTAGTCAAATCTCCTTGCAACATTTTGAGTAATTTTCTGAAGAGCCAAATTACTGATCTTCACCAACATGAGCAATTATCCCAACAGAATACTTCCCTGTGAAACCTGCAAACACAATTAGAGAGGAAATAGCATAAGTTATGCTAAAATGTGCCACTGTATTTTGAATTTTTTTTCCAGTGGAAAAGGAATCTTGATGGTAGTCATCAAATGTAGTGCTGGTCCATTTTAATTTAAACATTTCCGAAATCGCTTGCCATTTAAGGTAAATGTGGTGGGTGTGATAATAAACCGACGGAAACTACCTGGGCTTTTAGCTCCTTTGTGCTGGCAGATGACCACTGTGTTTGCAGAAGCTGTCAGTGTTTCTGTTGATTTGATTTACCTGTTTAATTTGGGTTGCAATTAGGCCCAGTAGGTGGCAATGAGACTAGTTTTGTGTTCTGACAGCACCTGGTACATAGCTGAGATTTCACTAAGTGTTGAATAATATTCTACAGAAATCAATTTAATAATTCCAAAGGGCCACTGTGTGGGGAAATTAATTACTAGCTGTGCAAATTAATGGGAAATATCCCAGCTTAACAAAGGCCTGCTACATGTGGTGTGGTTCTATCCTACGGGAATATTCCTTGTGTCTCCTGCCTGCATTTTTTTTATTGTTGTTGTTGTTTGTTTGTGGGTTCTTTTTGCTTTGTTATATAATAGGGAAACAGAATAATGAAGTCCAAAACTGCTAAAGTGCAAAAATCAAATCGGGAAATGGCCTGTTCTCCATGCATTATTGTTTCAGTTTGTTCTTTGGAAGGTTGGCATGGGTGATTGCAAAACAGATGCAGCCCTCCAGGCAGTTCATGTGTCATGCAGTCACCCCTGAAACTGCACAGGCAATATAAGTACATAAAGTGCAAGCCCTGGGATCAGACATCTATGCAACTGTTAGACTTTCCAGTAGAACTGATAAGCTTTAAGCTTCAAAATGCAGCACAGAATTGTCAAGTGACATTTGTGCGTTGTATATCGATTGAGTACCACATTTTTCAATGTGTGGTGCTCTCTAAAACCTAAAGTGATAAGATGTAGTTTCATTTTACAAGTATAAACAGAAAACATTGTTTTTGAAACTTCACTATGTGTGTAAGATGTGACTATGTATGTATGTTTGTGTATGGGCTGCTTTATGTACGGGAATGCAGGCACACTTGGTCCATAGTGCATATGTGAAAGTCAGAGAGCAAACTCCTGTGTATGCTCTCACCTTCTACCTTTTTGAGATATTGAGAAAGTATTCTCTCTCTCTCTCCCTGTCTCACACTCTCTGCCTCTCCCCCTCCCTTTTCCTCTCCTTCTTCCCCTCCTTCTCTCTTTCCCTCCTTCTTCTCCTGCAGTGCATATGTCAGGGTAGCTAGTACAGAAGCTAGTATCTGCTTCCCATGTTCTTTTGGGAGAAATGAGATTAAAGATATTCCTGGTACTTGCCTTTATTTTGCATGAGTTCTGAGAAACAAAATTCAGTATTCAGGCGTGTTTGGAAAGCACTGTTACCCACTACACTGTCTTGTTCGTCCCTAAAACATTTACTATAATGATCTTAAAAATGAACCTCTATCATTATTCATATTTATATTTAATTATATATTATATCTGATTCTAATATATAAATTAATACAAATGGTGTTGCTAGCCACTTGTATAACTTTAAATCATTTTTAAATAAAACTTGATACTTTAGTATAATTTTTATTTACATTTTCATTTCTGCTTTCCTATTTTAGGCACCTGTTTGAAGAAGTTTCTCTAGTGTATTTTTCCCAGAGGTGTTTTGATCTCTCCCTTTGCAGTTTAAATTGTCCTTTTTCTCAAAAAAACTTATTTTAACACATAAAATAAAATAAGTGAAAATAGAATCAGAATATATAGTAACAAAAGAATTTTTGCAGGTTCTTAATATGAGGAGTTCAGTATATAACACTTGAATCAATACTGTAATATAAGGAAGTTCATCATGTGACTTTTCCTGTGAAGGTAGAGATTGATGTTTCTATTCTTTCACTCTAGATAGACAAGGCAACACGATGCAGAAAAATAATTATAACCCAGTGCAGCTAAGCAATGAGTTTATTGATATTGTACACACGAGCATAGATTATGCAAAGAAGACATCACTAAAGAGTCCTACTTACGGCATGGATTGCTATGAAAGCTCGTCCACTGAAAAGCCCCTGTGGCTGATACTGTGGCTGCATGAAATCTCTCCACAAAGTCAAATATCAAACCTCTGTATAAGTTCAGGGAGAACAGGGATGCATGGCCCAGTTCATGCCTCCCCTTCATGGGGGAACGTTAACATACCCCACAGACCAAGGATCTTGTTTCGGTAGTCACACTTGATTGGATTCAAGATGACAGTGGTGTAGCGCGCGCCCTGCCCGTCCCGCAGGAAAGACACTCGCCACACGAGGATT